>OY744505.1:3056165-3253695 GCA_963556185.1 Pseudopediastrum boryanum | reverse complement strand
TATAGCATTGCAGGAAGGAAAGATAGGATGGGGTGAAAATGAGTCAATAGCCTTCAAATCTTGAAGTGACCGCAGGACAGCACTGATTTATCCATTTTTGTTGCTATTTGCTGCAGGGCAAAAGCCTGCTGCTGCTAAGCGTGAGTGTCATGCGCGATATCGTTTATGGCCCTTGTATTAAACCCACATCAACCATTTTTTATAAACAACTCTTTGTTTTGTTGCAGGGTGACAAGCCTGCTGCTGCCGCCAAGCGTAAGCGGCGTGCGGGCACTGATCAAGACTATCATGCTGAGAATCTCAGTTAGAACAAATCAATATGTTTTCTGCTCTGTGTTTCTGCGGGGTGACAAGCCTGTTGCTGCTAAGCTTAGTGTCATGCAAGCACTGGTTACGGCCCATGTAGCAAAACGTCCTGAACAAAGTGTTGTTTGAATTGTGCAGGCTGTCAAGCCTGCTGCTGCCAAGCGTAAGCGTCAAGCCGATAGTATATGCTGATGCCCCAACAACAGGATGAAACCCGTGGCAATGTTTGTTGCGTTCTGTTCTCTGTTTGTAAAGGCCCAAGCCTGTTGCTGCCAATGATAAGCGGCATGCAGGCAGTAGTATAGCTCTCGTTACAAAACCACATTAACCCGTCCTCAACAGATTATTGTTTGTTTTGTTTCAGGGTGACAAGCCAGCTGCTGCTAAGCGTAAGCGTCCAGCAGACAGCAATGATGAGTATGCTGATGCCCCCGTAACAACTCTTCTTTGTTCCAGGGTGGCAAGCCTGCTGCTGCTGCTGCGGCTGAGCACAAGCGTCATGCAGACAGCGGTTATAGCTCTTGTAGCAAGACCACGTTAACCTTTCCTGAACAAACTGTTGTTTGTCTTGTTGCAGGGTGACAAGCCTGCTGCTGCTGCCAAGCGTAAGCGTCGTGCAGACAGCGATGAAGAATATGCTGATGCTGCTGACAGTGAAGATGAGTTCTATGACAGGACAGTGCCAGGGGGCCAGAAGAAGAAGGGACCAGGAGCAGCAGGAGGCAAGAAGAAGGGGCCAGGGGGGGCTGGGGGAGGCAAGGGTGCGGAGGCAGCAGCAGTGGAGTCATCAGAGAGCTTGTATGGCAAGAGGTGAGGCTTTGGGGTATGGAACCAGGAGGGGCTGCGGCGGGGCGTGAGGTTGCTGTGTGCTTTGGGGCAGGTAGGGGTGTATGAGCCATGCTGATGCTGAACATGTCCCCCCCTAGCTCACCCTGTGCATGTCGCTGCTAACCACGGCAGTCATTAGTACATCTCATGATATGCCTCAGCAAAAAGTGCCATAGGCCCGGCATCTCCAGCAGTCACAAAGAACAGCGAGGTGGAACAGAATACGGGTTGTCTGTGGCATGCAAGCATGACAAGTAATGCGTGGGTCGCCGCAGGTATGGGTATCTAGTGTAAAGAAGGGGCCAGAGAGGGGACATGAGGGTCAGCTAGATGGGGACAGCGGGGTGAAGCGTTTGTGAGGTGGGGCTTGCCAGTCTCTTTCAATGTACTTGAGAATATGCAGGGGGGCTGGGATGCTGCAAGATTGAATTGAGTGCCTTCTTGTTTGCCTAGGGCTTAGGTATATTTTGCATTTCATCATATGCCATAGCAGGAAGTGGCTTAGGGGACGCACCTCAAGCTGTCGAGGTAATTGCTTTGCTACTCTAACATAGCAGAAAAAGAAATATGCTGAGGGAGGCAGTGCGCAGGGGGGGTAGGATGAGCACAAGGGGGTGTAGTCAACAGAGGAATTCGATGAGTGCTTGCAAAGCGAGATTGTTAGTTGTTTTCAGTATGCGCAGCCAGCACACATGGCATGTTTTAGAATAGGCTTGGATCTCATAGCATGCACATAAGTTCGGCTGGCAACAGCAGTAGACGTAGTACCTTGAGTGCGCCCGGGAGGGGGGGGGGCTATGCAGGCCATGTATCAGTCAAGTGTCAATTCCATACTTCTAATGTCATCATGAGGTCTCAATAATATTTTTTTCAAATGTACTTATGTCCGATGCCATACTTAAACACCAGCTCCACCCAAACACCACATGCTAAACAATACAGCTGCACTTTTGCGTGGATGGAATGGCTTTCAAAACTTGCTGATAGCCACAAGAACCCATCATCATTTATGTAAGTATGCAAGGGTAGGGGGTGAACGCATTGCATGTGCTAGTGCTGCCTCTTCCTTAAACCTATATAAGGCTAACACCCGGTGTTCACTCACTCAGTAATAATGCTACTGATGTTTGTACAGGGCTGCTCTTCAAGAAGAGTTGAAGAAGCTTGAGGCCGACATGGAGATTGAGACACAGCGGCTGCAGCAACTAGAGCAGCAGCGGAAGGAGCAGCAGCAGCTGGAGGCACTGGAACAGGAAATGACAGGAGCAGCAGCAGGAGGGGAGGGAGGGGATGGGGGTGGGGATGCAGAGGGGGAAGGGGAAGGGGAGGGGAGAGATGTTGATGGCCTGGATACCTTGGATGCTTTTATGACTGATGTTAGCACACAGATGGAAGCTGATAAGGTGAGGGTGGGGGTTACATTGTGGTGGGTGGTGGGGCAGGGGCGGGGGAGGGGCAAAGGACTTGGTCTCAATACCGGTATAAGGAGGGGGTGAAGCAGGTGTGGAGCGCCCTGTGCTTCTGATTGGTATAGGTCATGAGGATGTGCTTGTTTCTGATTTTGCGCTGTGGCCTCCTCCTCTTATCCCTCTTCCCTTTCCACAGTGGAATATCCTCCGCCGTGAGCACAAGGCCCTGGAGCATCACATACCTCGTACTGAGAGGCCATTTGCGTCCACCTTCCCTCCCCACTCCTCTGTTCCCCCCTCCCCCTCTGCCCCCCCCCCTCCCCCCCTCCCTCTCCATCCTTTCAGACTATTTTTTGGGTCAACCGTTTGTTGATGTGGCCTCCTGCTTTCACCCTTCTTTCCTTCTCCACAGTTGAGTATCCTCCGTCGTGAATACGAGGCCCTGCAGCATCAGCTCGCTCGTACTGAGAAGCTGCTGCGTATTGCTGACCCTGAGGGCTGGTACCAACCTGGCTCTGCTGCTGCTGCTGACCTGGCTAAGGCCAAGGCCAGACAAGCACTGGAGGCAGAGAGGAAGAAGAGGCAGGCAGCAGCCGCAGCAGCAGCAGAGAAGAAGCGGAAGGCGCAGGTAAGGAGGCGGGTCGGGTGGCTCAGGATTTTTGTAAGCAATTGCGGGTGTGCACAGCAGTTTGCAGGGTTTTGTTGGGGCTGAGTTTTGATGTATGAATTGCATTGGTTTTGTATGGGTTGACGTTTTGGGGAAGCAAGAGAGTGAAGT
This sequence comes from Pseudopediastrum boryanum, assembly GCA_963556185.1. Lineage (NCBI taxonomy): Eukaryota > Viridiplantae > Chlorophyta > Chlorophyceae > Sphaeropleales > Hydrodictyaceae > Pseudopediastrum > Pseudopediastrum boryanum. The sequence goes on along the minus strand of OY744505.1, from coordinate 3,250,374 downwards.
GGTTATGGGGGTGATTATGGCGATCCTCTCAGTTTGGATCCTGATCCAGCGCTCTTTTGTGCTTAGCAGACCAAGACTCTAGACCCTAACTTCAAACCACCAGTGCCAAGTATGTTCAAACTGACTACTACCAGCCAGGGGAGGGGGGGCGATACAGCTTCTGGGGTTCAATCCAATGCACCAGCGCCACTCTTCCCACACCCCCCAACCCCACCCCACCCCCCAACCACCCACCCAAACCCCGATAGTCTTGACTGCAGCAACAGCAGCAATGTGGAATAGGGGACTGCTTTGTATCTTGCTATGAATGCTGTGTTCCGTACTAGCACAACAACTGCAAACGCCATGCACCCACTTCGGTTTAGTTTGCAGACCCAATCTTGCTCAGAGTGCATCAGCAATAATCATGTGTGTTCAGCCACCAATGCCTGGTGTCTGTTTCAGCGCCACTGGCAAGCACAAATAACTGGAAAGCTCAACTGGAATGACCCAACTTGTCAGTTAACGAAGCAGTGCATGCTATGGTTTGGCTGTAGGATTGGTGGCCGCTCATTGTTGAAGTGTGCATGTGAAAACAATGAGAGATGTGGCATACCCGTATACATGTATTCTCTTAGGGAGCGGTAAACTAACACAATCTTCACAAGCATCTAAAGAGTTGCACAACAGTCCTCTAATGCACACTACTAATGATTTACAAGGGCTATTAAACCCTAGTATATGGTATGTTTAATACTCTGGAAACCTGGTGTTTAAGCTGGCTGGCTTTTGCTGATTGTATGCCTTTGCAGGAAGGGGTCGCCTACGAAGCAGAAGAGGAAGAGGAGGAGGAGGATCACCAGCAGCCAGGGGGTAGGGGTAGTGGTCAAAAAGCAGCAGCAGCAGGGCAGCAGAGCAGTACACATCACCTAGCAGGCAGCATAGCTGTGGAAGGGGAAGAGGCGGGGGGGTTGATACAGCGGAACAAACCACAGCAAAACCCTGCAGCAGCAGCAGCAGCAGCAGCAGCAGCAGTTCCAGCTAGTGGAAGTGCGGGTGAAGGACAGCAGCAGCAGCAACAGGGTAAGGAGCATGATCCAAACCGTGCGAGGGCTGAGGAGCAGGCGAAAGCACTGATGCAGGAGTTTGCTAATGTACATAAAAGTAAAGAGCCAGCAGCAGCAGCCGCAGCAGGGAAGAAGAAGCGTGTGGTTAAGGTGAGAGGCATGGTGGGCTGTGCCCTGGGGGAGGATTGTTTAGAAGGGGCCAGGCGGAATGAACAAACAGAACAGAGGTTTTGGCGGCACACATGGCAGCTGGATCGAAAAGTCTAAGCAAAGATATCTCCCTCCAAACACACCAAAGACAAAGACGGATTATCGTAAGCAAGGGTTGGCATACAGTACTGCATATGCATGGGACTCTCTTCCTCTTGCATTTGTCAGAACATGCCTGGTCTGTGGAGTTTGTATAGATGGACTCTCTGGAGGTGAGATGTGGTGCTGCTGCTCTCCTTACCTTGTGTGATTTGATTTGTCTCTTTTTCAGGGACCAACCATGCCACCCCCCAAGTTTCTGGAGTCAGGGTCCAAACAGGCATCAGCAGGAGCAACGGGTGGCAGCAGCAGCAGCAGCAGGACAGAAGTACAATCCAAGGCGGAGGCGAGAGTGGCAGCTAGCCTGGCCCTCTTGACTGGTAGGACCATGGGCAATGGTAGTAACAGCAGCAGTAGCAGTGGCAGGGAGGTGAAGGGTGGCAGTAGCGGGCCTGGGGCAGCTGCTGCTGCTGCTGATGGTGGTGGTGGTGATGATGACGGTGCGGCTGGAGGTGGGGGCGAGGATATTGTGTGGTTGCCGCCGCAAGGCCAAACGGGAGATGGGCGGACGGCGCTGAATGAGAAGTTTGGGTACTGAAGCGTGCCTGGCATGTGGTTCATTTAAGGATGTGTTGCTTCGAGCTGTGAAGGCCCGCTTTCATGAACATTATAGGAATATGGCGAGGGTGGGTCGTTTCTCCACCATGACGCAGCTTTGGCAAGTAACTGTGGAGCCAAATTTGGGAACCTTGCGTGCGTCCTGTTTCAAGAGCTTGGGTGATGGTAGACGCCTGCTGCCACGGCAGGTTGTCCGTTTGTCAAATGCCGCCTGTCATTGGCAAACCGCACGGAGTAGAAGTGAGCATGGAATAATTCATCAAAAGCACAAGGGGTGGATTGCATATGGCTACGGTGTCGGATGCTGTTGGCTGGCGGATGTGAAAAACCGCACAGATGACATGCGACTCGAGGCAGGCCACAGCTGATCAGCTGCCGTTGAACCAGCTTTGTTTAACAGATATGGTAAGACATGTGATCCACCATCATGACTTCCGGGACTCCCGGGAGACGCCGCGGTTTCCGACAGAACCAACAAATCTCAATTTTGATGAGAAGTCGAAGCGGTGGAAGAATTGTTCCGTCGTTTCAACTTCCAGAACATGAAGCGTCTCAACAATACTTTCACCGGTCTCACGTTTCAGATGTTCCACCTGCCGTCCTCCATGAGACCAAAGCAAGACGAACCAAAATACCACGTTGCCAGTTAGCCCAAAAGGGCAATGAAGGCTCCTAGGGCCAAGACCACATCAGCATACGAATTGACAAGATATCGTCACCTAACAGAACTCACGTGGTCTAATTACTTACCCCCAGCGAGCTGGAATGACACACACTGTCCACACTTTTCAGGATCATCCTCACTTGCAACCTCAAAAATCGTCGCGTTGAACCAACAGACATGCCAGCTTCCAAAAAGTTAGTCCTTTGCTTTGCAGCTTATATAATTGAGAGCCACAGCTGATGTCACAGTCCACCCAGGTACTTTCCCCAGTGAATAGCCACGCAACCACAGCCAATGGCATAGAAAGCTGCCAAGGACCCAGAATCATGCATCCCAAACCAACCACAAACTGCCACCCCTATGTGATAAAGTGGATTGGGGCTGTCGATTACAGTCAGCTCTTGTGACCAACTGCTCACCAACGAAACCAGCAGAAACGGTCATAATGACTACACATCTCAACAGCACATGCTACTCTAAAAACGACTTCAATGCCAGAGAACACCATCACTGCTCTCAAACACTGAAGTTCTCAGGTCTACTTGTCTCAGCCTCACTAGAATTCGCCGCCCTCTGGCTCTCTATTGCTCGCACTTACCCACCCCACAACCCCAACAAACTGGTTGGAGTCATGCTTGGGTGCTGCATGGCCTGGAGGGCTGTGCAGTGGTCTCTCTTAACAAACACTAAGCCACAGCGTTTGTATTCAGGACAACAGAATGTGGGCCAACATGGCCCCTGCTGCTGTACATCCATGATAACTCTGCAACAACTAAGCCCATGTAAAAGATATCCCATATGCAACAACACATCAGCATCTCAGAGCATCTTCTACCAGGTGTGGTGTGGTGGCAGCCTGTTGCTCAATGACACAGAGACAACCTGCCAGCTTATATCATTGACGACCATGGTCTCCCTACGTAGATCTCTCTCTCTCTCTCTCATTGACGACCTGCCAGTATGATCCAACAGCACATTGCTACTAGATTACACGTGCAGGTCAGCAACTGCTGATATAAACTGGCAGGTTGTCTTTGTATCATCGAGCAAGCCTGTCTGCTCATCTCTGCCTCCTTCCATCCAAGAGAGGGGTCTCAGATCTATCCACTATATCACCAGCAAGTACTTGTGCAAGACCGCGCTCAAGACCACACCAGGGTTTCTTTGCATAGCTCTCATTCTCTACTCCGTTCTCTTGGTCCAACCTTCCAACCATTCAGCCCAAAGGCAGTATGACAGGTTCGTTAATATTATCTCCTCAGGGCGGAGAAAGACACCTATGCATGCATCTAGTAGCCCCCTGCACTCCAGAAGGTCATCCAGAAGCTCTAAATGGTCATCATCTTTATAGGAATGCAGCATCTCACAACCCTCAGGCTCCCAAGGTTGCCCTTTGCCTAGATTGACCTTGAATGCAGACAACATGATAACTGTACACGCTAACTGAAGCATGACACATATGTCCAGTATTCAGCCCCGCATCGCAGACAGAGCAGCAGGGCCGAAGCTGATGCTTGCTTTTGCAGACGACATCTGTGGTCTTGCTGATACATGTAAAAGCCAGTTGAAAGTTAGCCACGCAGAATGATACATTGAAGCCAGACCCTAACTTTTCTCTGTAATCTCTAGAACAATGATGTCTGCCAGGTCACAAGCACTGATTTGATAGTGGCCTGAAGCACATGCTTGAGAGCAACCGATGTTTTCCTGAATGATCTCTACCTCTTGATTCCAAAAGGACAAAGATCATACAAGAAAGACTCTTTGCTCTTATTCGTGTGCTCCAGGCACTACACAATACCAGAACGATCACTTGCACAACATGGTATACAGCAGTCAATCAATCAATCAATTACAAAAGACCAACTATGCCAATGGCCAAACAACCCCAGGACATAAACACAAGGCTCCCGATCACAATCAAAGAGCCACACAACCGATGGTGGACATGCCCATACACAAGCTGAGGCCCGATGCAATGGCGTACTGAGTACTGCAGTACTATCTCTTCTTGGTGACGGTGGCAGTAGCTGCTTCTTGCTTGGCGCCAGCAAACTTCTCCAGCCCCTCCTGCCATGTTTGAGGCGTCATCCCTTGGGGCGTGTACACACACACCACACCCAACCGTGACACCTCTGTGCAGTTCCACCTCTCATTATCAAAGAACAACATCTCTGAATACGGAATCCCAGACCTCTTATGTATCGCCTTGAAGTGCGTAAGCTTCGAGCCGGGGTAGATCTCATTATGTGAACTCATTTCAAAGAGAGTGGTGGTGCTGCCGTTGCCGCGATTGGTTGGGATCTCAAATTGCTTGAGGCAGGGGACTGCCCATTCTGGGTACTCTGTGCGCGAGACATAGGCGATTTCGCTGTCCTCCCAGGTGGGGTCGGTGGCTAAGGTGGTGAAGATGGCTAAGGTGTTGCCCAGCAGTCTGATGCGTTCCCCGGAGCGGTCGTACACTGCGCCTGTGTGGTCTCGGCGGAAGGGGGCGCCGCCATTGAGCATGTACATCTCAGGCCACCTGTGGACAGAGGGGGGGAGGCAGGGGGAGAGGGCCAGGTGTGGGGTGTTATTGAGAGCATTATCATGGGGTTTATCATGGGATCTGCAAGTAAGCCCGTTGTCATGTACCCATGATAAAGACTCAAGGCAGCGCTGCTGAGCAACTGACTTCCCGCCACCCTGGGAAGGCGGCCTCCAAGGGCCTGTGCGTAGAAGGAAGCCTATGGGTAGGACAGTATGGACGAGATACTAGGACCTAAAGTGGTGGGGTCTGCCATTGGAACGGTGGAAAAGGGTAATTGGTATGCTCATATCGCTCTGCCTGTCTGTGATAAGACATCTGCTGATGTTATGGCTCCCATGATGGCCCCATTATTGTAGCCAAAGGTGAAGAGCTGCATATGGAAGGATAGCAAACAAGCAAACAAACCATCCGGTCCAGCAACTGAAAAAGGGTGACAACACCTAGTTCCTGGGCCATGGCAAGATGAAGCAGAACTGCTGCTCGTGCTAGAGCTAACAACCATTTCTGAATCCCTTCTCACACCCAAAATCATGGACGCACGCTCACAGACGTGATGATTGCATGCTGAGAGCCATCAGGACAACTGCTGCTGCAGCACTACTGCCGGCTTGATGCATGCCGCTCAAAAGCGGGGCTCTAGTAGCTACCACCAAAGTATGATAGCACTCCAGCCATTTTAATTGCGGCAAATCCACATACTGCTCACCACATGGTGCCATCCAGGTCAAACGCCAACAAGCGTGGCAATGACCTGCCGGTCATCTTGCTTCTTCCTTTTTGGGCGTGGCAAGCAGTTCTTGACCGCGAGGGTATGAGAGGCCAAGATCGGGGTTTGTATGCGGCTGCACCGTGACTGGCGGTCAGCATATCAGGATTGAGCAGGGCTTCTGCTTGCATGCATAGCATGCACCGAGTGGCCAGCGACTGCCTCAGAATCCTGCAATCCTAGTTGCACTGGCTGCATCTGGTACGTTTGTGACTTATGTTGCGTCATAGGGGGTATTCTTGACGTCTGCGACGTCTGCTTGTCACCTCAGTGCAGTTACCCCGAGTGACCCCGAGGTACCGCCGATTCCTCCGCAGCAGGCGCAGCGGTGCAGTCCAAGCAAGGATCTGTCGAGGGATGGAACAGTGCAGCTGTAACGCTATGGATGCTTCCATCCCAATTCCAAGTTGCACATTACTTGCCAGATGTCAACGACAATGCTTGCCAGCACCCATAGTCCTGCAGTCATCTAGAGACATCGCTCCCAGTACATGGCCCTAATTGCAAACTTCCTATTATAATGGTTAAGATCAGTATGTGACATGTCCTGTGGTCCAGACTCATGATTGAAAGCAGGGTCAGAACATAAGCATCAAGATGCTGCCACTTTAACATAGCCACATGCGTCTCATGTACACGATGCAACGCAGCAACGAATTACAAACTTAGAATTACAAGGCTGTGCAAAATGCAGAGGCCGCATAGTCTGGTTGTCCAGGCGGAAACCCTTCCCCAACCACCTCCATGCATGTTTTCATACACATGGATGCCAGGTCCTGGATAAAAATAAGGCCAAATTGAGCCATTCAACCATTTTGGAGGAAGAGTTATAAACTATGGAATAGCAACAGCACAGCCAGCTCCATCCACTGATGCGGGCAACCCGCCCTCAACCTCGGCGCTGCCAAGCCCCATCCCTGAATGGCAATCCCTGAAACCCTATGCCCGAGAATCCCTGAACCGAAATTAGCTATTTGCCAGCCTCCATCTGACTGCATGCCATGAACTTCCATTGTCACCCTACCCCACAGCCACTACAAGCTAACAACAAGCCCCCAACACCCGTAGGGCATCAGCAGACTGATGAGCAAGAGATGGGCCCTTCCATCGACAGAACCCCACCCCCATCAAGGTACCACAGAGCATCAAAAAAAACACAGAGCATCAGATATCATACATGTGCGGAGACAAATTAGAGCACAGCTCTGCAGCCATGCAGCACTCGTGACATATAACAGATCTCATACTTCACAGAGCACCAGCTCCTTCATAAACTGCACCAGGTACTCCATGCATCGGCACCAATGGGTTGAGCCAACCCATGCTCTGCCTCCTTCTGACTGTAGGTGTTTTAACATGCCTCATTTATGATCTGCGCCACTCAAGCCCCCACCCCTGCAGATCTGCTGAGCCACCTCACTACAGTGCAACACCTCATACAGCATTGGGTGTCAGGCGTATACCCTAAACCCATACAGCATTGGGTGTCAGGTATATGGCCAGACCCCATCCAAAAACTATGGGTCTAGCCTCTGGCACAATTGGCCAAGTGCTCATATGGCTGTGCACGTGCGGGAGAGACATGGCATGACCCTGTAACACTCCTGGCTTTTGTCCACTAGCTGCCATGCAATCAAAACTCACAGCTGCAGCCAGAACGGCATGCCACTTGCTACTGCTGCTTGTCAATTGCAAACACAAGTCACCCCAGGAACCTGCACATGCAGAATGCCTCGGGAAGCACATGGAGTCCAAGGAAAAGACCAAGGTGCATGAAGCGAAAATATTGACTCTATGCAATCCGGTCCGACCTATGATTCCATGCACAGCAGGAGCCACAGGGAAAGTAGACACCCACTGCACCCACCTTGCATCACCAGAAATAAACTGGCTGGACAACTGTGCAACGCCATTTACAAGCACCGCCAATCCGACATACGGTACATGGGCTCACTAACGTCGAAACAATGAGACCCCAGGTATATATCTGGGTCCCTTCACATGTGTGCCCCTATACACATACTAGGGGCTGACCTACCCTACCCCCGCTGAGGGCACTAAGATGACCCGTGCTGCACCCTTGGTAGAGTTCCATACCACCTACCCCCCTCCACCACCTGCCCCTCCCTTGCCTCCATCACCCTACCATTTCCCCCTCCATCTCCTCCAGCACGCCCGCCCCCTAAACCCCCTCCACCTCCCCCAGCCACAATGCCCCCTAAACCCCCGCCATGGCCCCCGCCCCCTCCTGCCATATCCCCTACTACTGCTGGTGACCCCTCAAATCTCCTTCGGGGGGAATCATCATCCTCGGGGTCAGGGGGTCTGTAAGGGAGGGGGCGGTAGTTCCTAGTGGGGGTAATCCCTGATAACCCCTTCTGCACAGCCTCACTCAAAACCCTATGTGAAGAGGGGTGCCAGGGATGCCTCCCAGATCTGGGGGACCCCTCATCTGGAATTAATCCCCCCTCTTCTTCATGCAACAACAAATGCTTCTCATCACGTAACCGATGAACATACAACACAATTGCAACTATGATTAGCAGTATGATTGATCCGCCAGTAATCAGTGTCACCAGCCAGATCGCAAACTGGGCTTGAGGGTGTGTGGCATCCACCCCTCTTTCCGCCTCTACACAAACCACCCATCTTTTCTGCCCAGTGCTTGCATTAAACGCCCGTAAACAACACGAAACCCCTTGACACGTCTCAACCAAAACCCTCCCTCCAACCAACACCATTCCAGCCACCTTTGGCCGCCCCGGCCCCTCATCCTCCTCTGCCTCTTGTGCCGTACCGTTCACCGTCCTCCCCCACTTGAACTTCCCAGTCACCAAATCCAGTGCCGTAATGACCGTCTTATTCCTCGCACTTGTACTACCCACCACCACCGTCCCATTACACATCTCACAATCAATCACGGGAGTTTGCATAGCCCCCACCTTCTGCCCCGCCCCTAACTCATACCCCCACACCACCTCACCCCTGCTCGTATCCAACGCATGCACACTAGTGTCCAAAATCACTAGCACCGTGCCCAAGTGAGCCAACGGCTTAAACCCTCGAGCCTGAGCCCCAAGCGGCACTGTGCCATTTGACACCAGGCTGCTGCTCCACAGGGTTCTGCCGGCGGTGAGACCTAGGGCAAAAACGCAGGTCCTGTTAGCTGCAACCGCAGATCCGTAGCTACTGGCGCTGCTGCTTTTGAAGGGGAAGTGCCCTTCTAACATAGACCTGCTGCCACTGCTGTGATAGGATACCTTACTGTCTGTGCTATGCCAGCTCAAAGCACCCGCTGCTGCTGCCACCTCTGCACCATCTCCCCCTCCTGCTGCAGTATCTGCACCACTTCCCCTTCCTGCTCCTCCTGCTGCACCTGCTGGAAGTTGAGCTTTCCCCACTTGCCCAAACTCTACCGGTGCTGCTGCTGCCACTTGCTCATTCCCTCCTTGTCTTTCCCTGTACCCCCGATCTAAAACACCATGCTGGCCATCATCACCATCATCATCATCATCATCAGCAGCAGCAGCAGAAGGAGCAGCAGCAGCAATGGCGGCACCGGATGCTGCTGGTGGTGGTGGTGGCTCCTTAGTGCAGTCACAGTAAAAGACCACCCGGTCATGATGCACCAGGAACCAGGAGCAGGGGCCTGTCACCTCACCAGGACCAGGACCTGCTGCTACCGCTGCTACTGAGCCAGATCTAGCTGGGCTTTGCGGTGAAAGTGCTACGGCTGCTTCTTTCCCAAGTGCCCCCCCAGCTACAGATGCTACTGCTGCTGCTGCTGCTGCTGCTGCTATGTTTGCGTTTCCTCCTGCTCCTTTTCGCGCCCGTGCTGCTGCCGCTGCTGCTGACACGTCGTACCCTTGACTGCCAGCAGCAGCAGCAAGAGCCGTCAGACCCACGCCTTCTCGCACTGCTACGACTACAGCAGCAGCTGCTGCTGCTGCATTTGCTGATACTCCGAAACCTTCCGTCCAGTCAAGAGCCTGCACATCAAGCCCAAGGGAACTAGGAGCAGCAGCTGCCGCAGCAGCAGGAGGTGGTGGTGGCTGACGTGGCACCCAGGACCAAAGCTGCTCGCCTGTAGTGACATTGAGTGCTACTAGTGATCCAAGTGACCCACAGTCACTGGCCACCAGCAGCACATCCTGGTCGTAGATCACATCAATGGGAGAGGGGGAGCCACAGAAGGGCCCCTGCCTCTGCCAGAGCACACCTCCGGCCCCTGCTGCTGCGGCCCCTGCTGCTGCATTTGCCCCTAATATCGCTGCTGCTGCTGCTGTTCCTGCTGCTGGTCCTGATGAGAGTGTGCTAGCTGCGCTTCTTAACGACAATGTTGACACTTCTGCTGCTGTTGCTCCTGTTGCTGCACTAACTGCTGGTCCTGCTGCTGCTGCTGCTGCTGCTGTTGTATTGATTGCCACTATGAGATCAGCCCCCTCGCTTGTAACCAGCAGCAGAGAGCCATTGTGCAACACAATGTGATGCAGTACAGCCTGAGAAAAAAGTGGTGAGCGCCACAGCACAGTCCCAGCAGCAGCATCCAGGGCCACCACCCAGCTGGTAGTGTTGCTCCTGTCTGCTACTGCCATGTAAAGAACACCTGATGCTGCCGCTGTTGCTGCTGCTGGTGCTTCTGTCATCTCAGGAGTTTCAGTATCTGCATGCCCCCCTGCTGCTGTCGCCGCTGTTGATGTTGTCCCTGCTTGGGGCTCCTTATAAAGCGGAGCATTCCTCAAGTCCTTCACTGGCGCTGCTGCTGCTGCTGCTGTTCGTGGAGTATTGCCAGCAGCTGGAGCAATGTCCACAGCTCCTGCTGCTGTTGCTGCTGCTGCAGGTGATATGTTCCCAGCAGCTAGAGCACCTCCTGCATCCCCTGCTGTTGCTGCTGTTCGTTGAGCTCTTCCTACTGCTCCCCCTTCCCCTTCTCCAGCCCCTGCCTGCATTCGCTTGCTAGGCCAAGCTTCTGCTGCTGCCACTGTTGCTGCTATGGCTTGCTCCTCCACTGGTCCTGCTGCTGCCACTGTTGCTGCTGGGGTTACCATCAACGGCTTCTCCGCAGCTCCCATGCCAGCACCAACCCCTTCTCCTGTCGCGCTCGTTGCTGCTGCTGCTGGTGTGGCTTTCCTGGTTGCTGTTACCGCCCCTGTCCCTGCTTGCAGTCCCTCTCTAGGCCAAGCACCACTCTCAACCCCTGCTCCTGATGTCACTGCTGCCAGCCCTCTTACACTGGTAACATCCATGACCTCCTCCCCCTTGCTCTGCGGCCGGTACTCCCACAGCCTGGTGCTGGTCCTGGCCTGCAATCCATACACATTCCCTGGTGCCCCTGCTGCTGTTACATGCACATAGTCCCCTACCTCAGCTACCTGCTTGAAGCTTGCACTGGAGGGAAGGTCGATGTTCTTGATCCAGTAGCGGAACCAGTTGGAAGGGGGAAACTGCCACCGGACGTGTCCGGTTTTGCGGTTCACGGCGTAGAGAGCGGGTCCTGACCAGGTGGTGATGTAGACGCTGCGTTTGCCTTCGAAGAGAGCACGATTGCCGGAGGACTCCTGTGGCAGTACAGCACACACAGCAGAGAGGGGATTGCTGCTTTCAAATGCAGTAGTGGGGACCAGGGGCAGCAGTACTAGGTCTATCAAGTAGCTTATAATTATACACAGGCTGAGCCAATCCATGCAAGGTGTGCTGCCTGCATGGTTGTCTGCACAAGGCAGTACTGATCACCACCGCGTATGCTAGACCCTAAACATACATTGCAGGATGCGGTATTCAGATGCACAGTGCAATTCGAGTCACATGCTTATGCATGCAGACAACGGTGAGCAAAGCCTGCCTAGTGCCTTCCCAACAAGCATTAGGTTGAGTGCTGAAAACTCAGGGTGTTGGAGTCACCTTTCATGCCTTAGTGACATGGCATTTCGTTGCATCTCTTGCATTGATTCCATCAAATAGAAACAAGCCTGCTACCAAGGTTGAGATGCATGGAGGATGGGAGGCACAAGGGCCCCACTCATGAATGTTGCCTTTCTTGCTTTATCTCCTTATAGCAGGCTTGGTACGGCATCTTCTTTACTGCAAGCTAGTTCAAATACCTTCTCTGCTACCGCCTTACGGCTCTGCGTGTAGTGCATGCTCACCGTTGTAAAGGCGTACCACACCAGAGCTCCATCACCATCCCGCAGCGCATATACGTTATAACATGGCACGGCCTGGGAACTGGTGCATTGTTTCGAATCTAACTGGACTTGCCAAAGGATGGTGTCACGTCGAGGGCCTGACGCGGAGCCAACGGGCACGTGCGCCAAACAGCATTGCAGCAGCGATAGAGCAGATAATATCACTAAAGCAGCATTCAAACGACTGTGCCTCATATCATTCACCCCATTCAGAGTCTTTCAAAAAGCGAGTAGGAGATCATCGGTTCTTTTGGACAAGGTAGTAATGTCGCCGTTACCATCTCGAGCATAGCATTTCAACAGTCATAGTAGCGGATGAAACTACCTAAACTGCAGGAGGTAAATGATTAGCAATCAGCCCGATATGTCCACGCCACGGGCAACGAGCATCTGCTATGGAGGTGTTAGCACATCAGGCATGTGGCGCGGCAGATACTCCTAATTCGTGAATCTCCAGCTCAGCTCTTCATGCACCTGCCCGAGCCAACAGATGAGGTCATTTTTTCTGACAGGGCTCTGTCGACACTAGTGCCTGTTTCAAGTGCTCGAGTGCGGAAATGAGCAAACCGTTGCCTCTTAAGCCCCAATTTCGCACCATGAGCCTGCCGAGACACTTTTATGAGGAGCACACCATGCTTCGGGATAAGTCTAATGCTGGCTCGCTCTGACATGTGACCCTGCCCACTGACAGTTCGTCACGTGGATGTGCCACGTGTGCTCCCGTTCAAAGCGTCTGTGCATTGCAAGGATTGTCCCTGGTCCATCCGGGCAACTCAGGCCTGCTCCGTAATGCAGTACAATGCCCTGCCTCGCCAGGCCTGTCTGACAGTATTGTTCGCCGCTGCTGCAGAGGCGATGTGCTGACGGCCGGGGTGGCTGTGACGTCTCTGGGTTCTGGCACAAGCAATGTCAGCGGTGGTGCAATGCAAGTAATTACATATGATCTAGTGGCAGCGTACACTGCTGTGAAGCAGTGCACGGAAGGCATTAAAAGCATAACAAGCAGGCACAGCTGAAGCCTATCCACTTGCCACTGCCGCTAGTGATTCAGTACGAGCTCCTGAGGACCCAAACTCACATAAAACCGACAACATAGATAGCTCTGGCAGCTGCTGGTATCCACACGTGCCCTTCTAGGAGAGAACCCCACCAGGCATACCTTGCCAAGCATGTCCCAGTAAGTGAATCCCTTCAGTATGCTAGCCTTGTGCTAAGGCTCGGCTAAGGTAAACAAATCCGACTTCTGCCAGATAGTATTACACGATGATCCACAACTCTTAGGCATTTATTTAATACCATCTTGCCACATCAATTACCAATTACCAAATGGCTCCGTTAAAAGCGGGGCGCCGGTGGGGGCAGCGCCACCCCGCAAGGAGCCAACTTAGGCTCCAACGGCATACTCAAGTTCCTGTCCAAAACTCACACAACGGCTGCCACCAGCCCACCCAGATGGATGCAGCAGATCTCCACGTGCAGTGCTGCCAATCAGCTTCTGGTCTTCAACCAAATATGAAAAATGCTGAGATGTTTCTACCATCTCTCTGCCTGAGTGCTTTCTCTGCCTTGCTCCACAAAGCATCCTCTTAAACATACAAGCAGTTAATCGCATGTGGGGACCCAACTGACATTCAGGGCTTGCAGCTGTGGTACCACCCACTCAACTGTTAGTCAAGCGGCATTGGTACAAACTTCCACGGCCGTAGCAGGAGAGAGATTGTGGGAAGGGTTCCTTGGTGTCAGTAGCAGGCGAATGCTTGCCTGCTTCTGCGCTGATAGATGTAAGATGCAGTCCAAGCAGGTCATTCAGCAGAACCAAGCCTCCCCTTAAGCATTTCCTGAGGGCTTTGAAAACCCTTGAAGCAGCATGAGCACATGAGGCCCCTCACTACTGGACGATAGCCAATCCTAATGCAGAATGACGCAGCTGCAGATAGGTGTTACTACATTTCACAATATGACATCGCAAAAAGTGCCATATGCCCTGCACCTCAAGCCGTGATAAGCCTGCAGACAGGTGTACTGTAGCCAAAACGGTGCTGCCCCTGTTGAAGTAGCTTTTGACTTCCCCCTTGCTGCACCTGGTGTTCTCACTCCGCGCTCTGCTGCTGACACTGGTGTTCATGCTGCTGGTGGTGGGAAATTGCCACCCCATAAGAGAGATCCCATCTCGAGACATATCAGCCCACATTGCAGCTGTTGCAGCATTGCTGGAACAGCAGCACCTCAAAACGCAGCCCTGTCAGGAAGATTGCCTTAGCCCGGCCCCAATCCTCCATAAACATAGCTGTAAACTTATTGAGATGTTTGGCAAGGTCTTGGGCAGGCCGGAAGTCAGATTCATCAGTGGTCCCTTCCTGATAGAGGTTGCCTGGTGAGGCTGCCCTGCTGATCATGCCAGCCAAAGTCGTGTCGGCCACAACCTGCAACAAGCAGTACAACAAGTACTTTCATTAGCACCCTAGGTTTTTCAGGCCAGAGCACGTGTCAATGCTCCTAACGGCACACAAGGATTTTTACAAGAGGCTGTTCTGCACACAAATTTGTCATCAGCAGTAATTTCACACTACACTCCTCCAACCCCACAGCATTTGAGTCATGTAGGATAAAGCTGTTCATAAGATTTAGGTACATCTTGCTTTGATTTGCACTAGGCAGTTCCTCCAGATGATGAGCCAGCCACCACGCAATTCAGAAGACAACTAAGACAGCATGCACCTGATGCTTGAAGCTCCAAGTTGCTTGAAGCTCCATTGTAATGTGCATCTGTCACTGCTGGTTAAGTGGTGCAAGGTAATAGGAGCATCCCTTGCTTGTCATCTAGACTTTGCAAGCATTTATCTCTGGCCATCAAGCCACTCAACCATGGATCTGCCTGGAATCTTTCAGACAAGGATAGAGTCATCTTCATGTGGCAGCTGGTCCCAATGTGGCAGCCTCGTGAACCCTGCCACTGCCTCATCTGCCTGTTTTCCATTAAGGCTGGCTAAATGGGCAAAGCCAACAGCATCCCTATGACAAATCGCAAAATCTAATGGTCATACCATTATCTTACTTACCTGTAACAAGGATAGCTTGCAATAAGAAACCACCAGGGCTGCTGCTTGTAGAAGCCTGCATCAGGGCAGCCAGGAGAATCTGACAACCCTGCAACGCACTGCTTGTATGCCCGATACTCTGACATCACTGGTGAGATACAGATGCCATGCAGGTTCCTGTCCCGCACTAACCCTCGGCGGGCACTCATGTTGACATTGCAGCGCCTGTACTGCTGTGCCATGCGACTGAAGCACAACTGCAAGTCTCCTAGAGCGCTGCTGCTGCTGCTGCTGTTTGCAAGGGTCCCAAAGGCAGCCTGGGGGAGATGTGGTGGGCACGAGGAGGTTATTGGTGTCAAGTGGTGAGCCATCCATAATGATGGCAGAGAAATAACACAGAATGGGTTCTTGCTATCGATGTGGACACACAGTGTGTGCCACAGGGGGGACACTGTTGTGCTAGTATCCGACATCACTGGTGAGATACAGATGCCATGCAGGTTCCTGTCCCGCACTAACCCTCGGCGGGCACTCATGTTGACATTGCAGCGCCTGTACTGCTGTGCCATGCGACTGAAGCACAACTGCAAGTCTCCTAGAGCGCTGCTGCTGCTGCTGCTGTTTGCAAGGGTCCCAAAGGCAGCCTGGGGGAGATGTGGTGGGCACGAGGAGGTTATTGGTGTTAAGTGGTGAGCCATCCATAATGATGGCAGAGAAATAACACAGAATGGGTTCTTGCTATCGATGTGGACACACAGTGTGTGCCACAGGGGGGACACTGTTGTGCTAGTATCCGGGACTGGTGGGCTATGAAAGTTCTGGTAATTTCTCATGGCAGGGAGACAACACACAGAAGATGACTGACAGAAACTGACGCCACGGCATAGCTTTGCTGACCACACTCCGGCAGGTACGCGAAAGGGGCATGCATCCTCCTCATTAGTGCAGTGCATTTCGTTCCTCAGATGTGTTTCTCAGACCTACTCGCATTCGCCATAAGCATATGGAGACCTCAGTATGACATGGAATAATACTCGTGTGAGTACCGCACATCAGGCGGTTCCAGAGTGAAGATGGTGAGCAGATCAAGTCATTTAATGCTTAGCAATTGCTGCTGCGACTTTACTTCAGCATGTGCCAGGAATACCAGGTTCTGGAGGTTGAATCTGGCATGCTTCTCAGGATCTAGGGTGGATTGGGTCAAGCCCTGAATGCAGGAGCTGTTCCAGGCCAGGGACACGAGGGGCTGGACCTCAGGTAGGCCCCAAAGCGGCTTCTGCGCAAGCCCAGCAAATCAAACTACCCCGTGAAGTTCTATACCCAGAAGCAGACTGGCCCCGGGGGTCTTGAGCCAGATTTGTGCTGACGCGTGCAGAGGACGAGGTGCGGTAGGCAGTAGCAAGCATTGTATGGTGTAGAAGTAGGTTCAAGACGAGGAACAAGATGCGCATCTACGAAGCTGTGGAGCGGTGCTGGAGCGGGGTCGGTAGCAGTTTTGATTAGAAGGCGCTTTGGGAACCACATGCCACCTTCGTCCATAGGTGAGCGCAAAACCGATTATGCAGGGTCCATAAGCGGATCACAGACCGCTTACATGAACGGCAATACAAAAGAGAACAGGGGAAATTGAAAGCAAGCGACGGGTCGTAGCCAAGGGTTGCCCGGTGGGAGCCACTTTTTGAGAACACTGCTTGGCCCTTCAAGGCACACTAAATCCCCCCTAAGAATGAGCCAGCATGCACCTGCAATGTACAGATACGGCATGAAGAAGGCTGGCATTTAGTTCTATCCGACGGCACCAGAGGAACCCTAACTTCACGGACAAGGCACGGCCAAAGTGCCACGAACTGTCGGAGATGTGGGAGCCAACAAGCGAGCCGCAGTGAGACCCGGGCATGTCACACAGTGACAAGGCACCTATGTTATAATGAGGTGAGTTGTATTGCCATAAAGCTGTGGAGCTGCACCAGCTCATCACCCAGCCTATTTGGCTAGTACTGCTTCCTAGTTGCCACCCCATCAAATCAGCCTCACACAAAGACACTTCACATCTCCGTATTGGCCTAGCAATGTTGCGCCGGTCCATCCTTAGCCCGTCTTTGGGGCGTACGAGCATGAGGCGAGTATTTTGCCCTAGTATCATCTGTAGCAGCAAGAAATCCAAGGGTCGAAAGCAAAACAGAAGATCAGGACCCCAGGGAACAACATCTAACCAGCAGCAAAACACCAGAGAGCAGCAGGAGCGGCTGAACCGCGAGATGAACGAGAGGCTGAACTCCAGAGCTACAGATGATGATGAAAAGAAGAGATATGCACTGCAAACAGCACTAGCTGCCATGGACGTTTTGATAGATGCCGCCACTACTCCTCATCCAGATCCACGGTAAGTACAGGACCCTCCTTGCGTCTAACACGGTACGGGTGCCAGTCCCTCACATATTGTAGTCCTGATTATGCCATTGCTGTGTGGTTCAGGGCTGTGGACTTCCCCCAAGCTGCAGCGGTCAACAGACTCATTGCCGCAAGCGCACAGATGCTGAAAGAGGAAATGCAGCTCCGAGCAGATGCCCTCACCCCTGCGGAGCTAAACCTCCTCATGCTCTGGGAGGATATGATGCCATTGACTTACTCCCTCATGCAGCACATGGTAGCTGGAGAAGCCCTCGATCGCATCTATGACAGCAGCAAGACCTTCAATGTCCTTGCAGAGCAAGGTGTCTATGTGCCAGACCCAGCCCGCTGGAAAGACAGGTTCACACCTCTTGTGGCCAGGTGCATTGCAGCGGCAGTCCCTGGCTCCAAGATCTTCATCTGGATACCCCCAAGACTGAAGGCCCCCTTCAAGTGTCAGCAGCTGGAAGCTGAGCTCAGGAAATTCCCTCCCCTGTTAACCAAGGCCTTAGGAGACGTGGCAGTAACATCAGTGAAGGCCATTGATGTGGCAGGTGCACCTACAGATGATGCTGATGCTGCCGCACGAATGACGTTGACAGGTGCTAACACTTTCCTTGGGAGGTCAATCAGGCTGTCCAACAGCTCTGAAATCTTCATTTTTTCTACTGATTTCCCAGCACCTGTGGTATTGAGAGCAACCAAGGGAATGGATTCCAAGGCTGTTTGTGCAGTTATTGCGCACGATCCAGATCGTCAAGGGAGACACATGCTCCCAGAGGCCATAATGGATCTGGCTGTGCAGACCTTTGCCTTAGAGAAGGCTGTGCAGCAGTGGCTGAAGGAGTTTGATGGAATGAAGATGGATGGACTGCCGGGCAAAGAGCAGCCCTGTGCACTGATGCTTATGTTCTAGTTAAAGCTGTTAAAGTACAGTAGCAATCATGCCACAGGCACTAAGATGACAATTGGGATCGATGCTCATAGGGTCTGAGTGTGTCTTTAGATGATGGCAATTGTCCATAGGCTTTGGTCAATCCAATGGTCAGTGCATAGGATGGCCTGCTTCAAATCGCAAAGACCTTGCAATCCCCAGACCTTTCAACTGTTGTTTCTCTTGATTTGATGGCTGGCAGAGAGAAAGAGAGAGAACCACGCTGTAAAGCCGGCACCTTTAACGTACTAGGTAGTTAGATAGGTGCTACTGTTGTGATGTGATTACTGTGCAGAGTGAATGATGCCCGCACAGTTTGTAGAGGGACATGTTGCACCGGTGACATGACCAGTCGCAGCTGCAGATCTATCCTAAAGTTCCATAGCAAATCGAATGGTACCCAATTGACTTTCAACAGCGCAAATGCAGGTGATACCAGCAGAGACATAGCAGAGACGTGCTCTTTACAGTCTGCCGCTGCATACTTGGCAGATATTTAGCATAAATAGTGAAAAAAGGCATGGTGCATACAATGATTGTCAGAGCCATGCGGGACATACTGGGTTTTTGTCGTCTTGGGTGGTCGTCTTGGGTGGTACATATGCGGTGGACTTCCTGGACATCCTGCTTGGTTGGTGCTCTGGATTGTGTTTGATTTGGATACACCCATCAGTCTCCTGCTGGTGATTTGTTTGCCGTGTCCGTAGTTGGATGTCTGCTTGGGTATTCCTCTTGCTTGGTGGTATGGATTCCATTGTTTTTGGACCCATCCGATGGTGTGTTTGGTCGTTTCGACCTAGCAGCCCTTTGCGGTTGCCGCACCTTAAATTTTTGTTTGTTTGTTTGTTTGTTTGATGTCCCCGCCAAAGCAACATCAGGGGCATCGGTTTCTGCAAAATGATAGGCCCGCTTGCACCGATTATACACGGCAGAGGCGCTTGGGCGAGTGCAATTCGATTCAGCGACCAAACCAGTTTTTGCTGTCTGATTAGGGTCGGCCTGTTTGCTTTTGGAGTAAGTGTGGATGTGTCAGAACCGCATCCGCATGAACGCAATCGGCAACCCATGTGAGACATGCATAAGCAAGAGGGAACCATGTGCATAATGATCGCTCTAAGAATCTTACATGGGCGCTGATTTGTCAACCGCAGCAAGTTTTTGATGAAGTGCAGATGCAGTGGCTGAGCATCTGAACGGTACTCCAGGCACATGCACCAGGTCCTGCTTCATTGCAAGGTGGCAGTCGTCAGGGTCGGCCGCGACTCAGTTCCCGACCCAAACTTATGTGTGACACCAGCCTGATCCGACACAACCCAAGGACTCAAGCTGAATCCGTCTTGCTTGCAGGCCGTAGATAGATGCTGCAAACTGACTGGGAGAGAATGAACAGGCGTGCAGGACTGCTATGGTGGGACTCCAGTAGTTGTTCATGCATTAAAAAATGCATAGCAGCAAGTTGTATCCATTGATTCCGTGTATGTGAATTAAAAATGAGTGCCTGATAGCCCCAAGCAACCTCCATTAGCATAACACGTGCGTGCACCATGTAAACATAACATAACATAACCAATTGTAGCTCCGTTCTTAACGCCATGGTTCTGGAGTTTGGTGGTATGGGAAGTGTTAGTGTTGTGACAGGCTATCAGAGTTTGCTGCTGTGTACATACAGATGTCGCCTGCCTTTCACTCACTTGGGTAAAGCCCAAAGACTGAGCAAAGCCTGTGGGTCGGAACGCTGTTCTGTCAGGATGCTCATAAAAGACAGTCACGCAAAGAACTAGGACAAGGAATGCAGGCTGGCAAGAGTTATTTCGCGAAAACCTGTCAGGAGCGACTGCACAGGCACTCACTCGATTATGCCCGAATACTGAGCAATGCCTCTGGGCCGGAACGCTCTGCTGTCGGGATGGTCATGAAGAACACGCTTGCAGCGTCCCAAGGTAAGAGATGCTTGCTGGCAGGAGTTATTTCGCCAAGTCCGCTCCCTGCATCGCCAGGAGGCACTTCTGTAAAGGCAGCGTAAAGTCTGTGGGCCGAAACGCAGTGCCGTCAGGAAACACATAATAAAGCTGCAGGCTGGATGCCAGGCAAAGAAAGGCTTGCTGGCAAGTGTTATTTCGGGAAAACGGGTCGGAAGCGAGTGCCCATCGCAGCGTCCGCTCCTTCCGCACCCGCTGCCCCTCTGCTAGGCGCTGAACTTGTGGTACTGACTGAGGCGGTCACATAGACGCCCTAAGCGCAGCATGGGATGCCCTATAGGGCACAGTCTTCCTCGCAGTCGGCCCTCTTCGGCACCGGTGTCACTACTGCTCGACGTCCTGACAATGGAACAGGGTTGGTTTTAAATGCAGGCGTTCTGCTGTCCTCCATATGGCCAGCCAAATGACCAGCGAGTAGGCAGACCCGGTTCCTGCACGGTTGCGCGTCGAGCTGCTAGGGTGACCACCTGCGGGTGCTGGGGTGAAGCAGCATGCTTGCCGAGATAGACTGTGCCTACTAGTAAGCGTGCTGTGTGCTGCCAGGAACAAGAGCTGCTCTAGAATTTACAAAAGGAGCTGCATACAGAATAGTACCGATGCGAATAAATACACGTGCATGCATAGACTAGTGAGGCCACTGCCAGAGTAACATGCTGCAAATGAAATGCAAAAAAGCAAATGCGGTGCAAAGAAAGGTACGTATCTGTATGAAGCTCCTCCAGAGCATCCAGAAGACCAGAAAAGCATTGTCCCTTCGACATCAACTAAGAATAGAACGGTAACAAACATTTAAGGTGTGGCAACATAGGTATGTATTGGCTGACCCTCAACAAATCAGTGTTGGACTGTATGTCCCATACTACATATGACTGTAATCTCCAGTCACAGTCCCATCAACCGATCAATAGCATAGCCAACCCTGCTGGACATAGCAGACTATAGTCCATAGCCTCCCTTGAACATTAAACCAGCCAAAGGAGTGCCATTACAGGCAAGCATCTGACTCCAGCAAGGGGAAACCTTGCCAATCACCATCTTGGAGGCTTGCAGACAGCACACCTAACCATCGTGTGAAGCGCTCTCACTAATACCCGTCTAAATACCAACGTCCAATCCTCAGCTCAGGATGCATGCATATGCCGGAGTCATGCTTGGGTGCTGCACGGCCCGGAGGGCTGTGTAAGGGTCTCTCTCTACAAAATGCATGCATATGCTGCTTGTCATCGATAACGAAAAGTTGATCACAGCGGAGCTCAATTGTTCTGCCGCCTTCGGGCTTGCCTCAAATCCTGAACACACCACCCTTACGGCTGGACATGCTCCCAGTCGCAGCTCCCGTGCTCCCACCCTTGCTCCCAAACCTCCCACTCCCAGCCTTGGTCCCAACCCCTTCAGCTAGCGCACCAGCCCCACTAGCAGCACCTTGTGGATGCCCCTTCCCATCCTGGACCCTCTCTTTCCTCTCCCCCAACCCACTGGTGGCCTCCCTAGCAGGTGCCCCCGTGATGCTGCTCCCACCACCTAACACGCTGCCACTGCCGCCACTGCTTGCTGTTTTCTTCTGCTGCTGCAAGCCCAGCAACCTGCTACTGGCCACCGGGGCTGGTGCACACACTGCGGCAATCTTCTCCAAGATCCTGCCCTCAACTGCAGTCAGTATCCCACTGGCAGTGCCCCAGCCCGCTCCTGCAGCACTAGCATCCTCACCTAGCCCCCTCCCACTCTCATCCCTGCTGAGTGTACTCCGGCTGCCGCTCAAAGGAGCAACTCCCACTGCTGCTGCTGTAGTTGGAGCCATGGAGCCCCTCCTAAGCCACTCCCCAGCAGCAGCTGCCCCTCCTCTACTTACATCCTGCCCCACCCCTGTATCACTAGCCTCACGACTCAATGCCCCTTTTCCTCCACTGCTGCTTCCCCCAGCGTTGCCGGCCACCCCCCTGGGTGTTGCTATCGCCCCCTGCTTCACCCCACGGGGAGTGCCACCACCCCAAGCGCAAATTTTTGGGGTGCCTCCACCCCCAATCCCGCCCACACCAGCAGCAAGCCTGCCAAACAAGCTTCCTTTAGCTTTGGGCGTCTTCATAGCATCTGCATGAGTTTCTGTGTGGTCGCCATTGGGAGTAGCCGTAATGCTGAATGTGACTTGGTCAACATCAACAACAGCTCCGCAGTCAAGAGCAGCTGCAGCTTTGGCAGCAGAGGGTTTTGGGGTAGCTGCTGCTGCTTCCGCAACTGCTTCCTTCATGAGGTCGACCTCCTGCACTGTACGCTGCTTTGCACCTTCAATGGCAGCTTCAAAGTTCGCCTGTACACCACAGAATGTAGAACATCGCTTGTCAGCATTATCCCCCATTCTCTACATTGACATTGAACATATGACCTCATCACCTGGATGTGCCAGAGTCCCATTAAGGCTTACATCAACTTGACTATCTCATACAGCCTAGCCCACAGGGATGCAGTGCTTCTCAACTCAACGTATGTATTGACATACTATGCTGTGCCTGGGGCAGCAAAATGTAGTATGTCAGTATGTGCATCCTAGTCAGTGGCAAGGTTTAAGCCCCTCGAGACTTCATGCACTCAGCAAAGCCACAGTACCTTGCAAGGCAAACAAGATGCCAAAGCAAGATGGTGATCCTCAGAAAGGTAATGACAGTTAGCCCTATGGGAGGCATTGCTCTGCTTCCAACAAACCTTTCAAATCAGGCGCTCCCAACACCTTATCCGATTAGTTACGGGTGAGCATGCTACCCTTCAGACCCACCCTCTTGCACAGTTGGCCTCGAGCCCTACCCTCCGCCAATTCACTCACCTTGCTTGTGTACACCGTCCCTTCATCTGCCAGTGCCCCCCTGCCTGCCAGCCGCATACTCTTTGCTCCCAGGGGAGTGCTGTACATCACGTGTCCCGCCAGGCTCTCAGGCTGTACAACGAGGCTCTGCCTGCTGCTGCAGCCACCACTGCTGCCACCACCCATGCTGAGCCGCACCCCTCCAGGACTGGATGCCACTTCAGGGGCTAACGGGAGCCGGGCTCGTACTGCCAAGTACCTGCAAGGACATGGTGAGGACAAATGAATTGGGGTCGAGATGGCACCTATCGTGTCTGCACTGCATTCTGAGACTTAGCATTTAAAAAAAGCTCTGAGCCTCCTAATTTCCATGGAAGCTAACACGCGAAGGGGCAGGCTGGTAAGAACCCAGGGAGTCATTGCATCAAGTTGCAAAATGCCATTCCCTGCAGACAAGTTTGCGTGGACAGACCATCTGGCCTAGATGACCAGGTTGTGCTCCTTATGCCATCATCCACCTCCTGATAAAGGAGCACAGCGCCACACATTTGCGCAAGTCTCCTGTAGTTAAGGTTTAGTAGTACCACCTCAGTCAACCCTTCTTTTTGCCCCTCTCACATCCTGGTTCGCCGATGCCTAGGGCTATGTTCCCCCTGCATACAGTCTCTCCTCACCTGACACACTGTTCCAGGCTGAACCTCTCCCGTAGCAGCAGTGTGCATTCATGCCGCAGCTCCTCCAACTCCTGCTTCAGCTTGAGGTGGTACTGGATCTTCTGCCGGGGGTTGTTGTGTCCCAGACCACTGCTATTGCTGCCCAGCAAGTCCCTGCAAAGGACAAATACGTGATTGAACAGGCATGCAGGAAGGCCCAAGTCTTCCAAGGGACTATGCAGAGACACCTCGTGTGTTCCTTTTCTGTAGCAAGTGCTGTGGATGCACTATGCTGGCTCACTGCTCTATAGCCAGTAACCCGCCTGAGTTTGTTATGACACCTCCATGCACACAAATATCATGTGTGGATGCAGTAATCTTTGCTTGGTTGTACGTTACAAAAGACCTGTTCCTCTAGTTGTCCCACCCAAAAGCATACTTTGTTCCACCCAAAAGCCCTGTTCCTCGAGTTGTCCCATCCAATATGGAATCCCTCTGCCGTCAATGTCATGCATCCGCATATGCACCCCATAACACAAAGCTTCTGCCGCCGTCTTAGAGCTTGCTCGGACCACTCAAAGCT
Organism: Pseudopediastrum boryanum; assembly: GCA_963556185.1. NCBI lineage: Eukaryota > Viridiplantae > Chlorophyta > Chlorophyceae > Sphaeropleales > Hydrodictyaceae > Pseudopediastrum > Pseudopediastrum boryanum. Next base: position 3,225,944 of record OY744505.1, on the reverse strand, counting down.
ACCCAGACTTCTTTGTGTTGGTCCGTCTTAACCAGCTTAAGAAACATGCCCTACCACCACTGTGTAGTCCTTCATCCATACGCTGCTGCTTACCTGCTGTATAACTGCTATCCTTCTGCAGAGCAACTAACCTCATTTAATCCTTCACAAGGACACACCCTACATGAGTATGCAAATTCAAAAAGAAGCAGCCGTCCACCCACTCCCACCCACACAGCTGCCCACCCACCTTAAGTCCACTTCCATCTGCTGCAAACGGTTTGCCAAGAGGTCGTTATCATGAGTGAGCCGGGTCATCTCACTAGCAACCATCCTCGCGTGCTCCGCCTCCCTCCTGCTCATGGCTGCCTCTGCAGCAGCGGCTGCTGTCTTGAGACGTGCAGCTTCCAGCTGCTGGCTGAGGGCCTGTACTGCCTGTTCTGCACTGGCATTCACAGGGGTCCTGGCTGCAGCCTCCTCAAGGGCATCTGCTAGGAGGCCTTGCAGCTGACCCACCTGCACAGCAACCGTTACACCGTATCACATAACGGCCTATAGCAGATATCCACGCAATGCCTCAATCCTCTTCTGGCAATAGGTTGTGCAGTGGTTTCCCCCTGTTATTGCCCTGAATGCATACATGAGGCTCACAGCTGCAATCACTCTGCAGCAACAGACAAACAAACATGTAAGCTGTGGCACCCACACGAGGGCTGTTACGATGAACCATGGGTCCCTGTAGCAACCCACTGCTCGCCTATGTTCCAAAGACGCTCCATCTCCAAATATGCATCCCAGCAAGGCACATACATGAAGTCGTACGTATAAATACAAAATGCATGGTCAATTTACCTGTGCTTCTAGCCTTGCCTCGTGTGCCTGCGCTGCTGCCAGCTCTTGAGCAAGGCCAGCTACCTCTTCCTGATGATGCTGTTGTGCCACCTCCAGCTGCTGTTCCAAGCTGCTCATTTCACCTGCAAGCTGCTGCTGCTGCTCAGAGGCTGCAAGGAGCTGCTGCTCAAGAGCATTCTGTGACTCCTGGAAACAATGCAAGGAGCCATGAAGGCGTGGTAAGCAACAGCGTGACCACACAATGACGCACTAACCTAGAAACTTCCATAGATTCCCTTCCCTGATTCCCTTATTACCGCTCAAAGGGGACAACGACAGCAGTAGCAAGCAGTTGCATGCAGCCATCATGGGTAAGGTGACTGTGCATGTGCTGGAATGTCACCATGCCCGCCATCAATCAAGCCCACTAAGCAAAGTCCTGATATATGCCAGTGTGGACGCATAGCTATTTGGAGGGCTGGATGAATTTTCCATGTTGTTACCGTCAAGGCTTCTGCTTGTTCCTCTGCCACTTCCTTGCCCTCCGTGACATCAGCAAGGTCACTCTGAACTGCCACCAACTGCTCTTCCAGCTGCTGGACCTGAGCTGTACTCTTTTCCAGCTTTTGGGCCAGTCCAGCTTGCTGCATGCACAATTGTACCAAGGGCAAGTAAGTGATGAGCACCGTCGTTCTTGCCGTCATGCTAAAAACACCCCATAGCAGATATCTGCTGTCATTTTTGGCTTAGTACTAATTTTAAGTGGAGGGTAACTCTGCAAATGCTTTTTATCCATTTTGAACTGTTGCCTCAAGCAGTAATGTGCATACACAGCTCACAGTGTCCATGAGCTGCGAGTGATTTATGGATGGTAACACGGCCTTGCTTACGCAAGGGTTGGCAAGAAAGTGCCATTTGCATACGAGTTTCTGTAGCATGCCTGGAGCACGCCCTGCACGACGGAATATGAATATCACACTGCCCCTTAGTTGGAAGAAAGAACAAAGAGGTTGAAATTGTCAGATGCCAGCATCTGTTGCATCAATTATGTTTTTCCATCAGCACGGCTGCCTGGCACAGTTACCTGTTGTTGCAGAGCCTCTGAGGTAGCTGTGGCTTCCTTGAGACCGAGCTCTAGAGCCTCCTTGGCCCCTAGGAGCTTGGCAATGCTGCTGCGGAGTTCAGCCTGCACTCACAAAAGCACCAAAGAAGGTAGGATTACTCTTTTCTGAAATTACAAACGCACACTTAAGAATGCTCCAGCTCTTCAGCTAACCACTGCCAGCTCAGTGCCAGCTACCGCACCAAGCCCCAGCCAGCACATGCCACCAGTCATTGACCATGATAATGCTTGAATGCTTCCATATGTAGATGATCATTCAGTGTATACTGCTGCTGGTGAACCCTGTTGAAAAGTATGCTTTCACACCCATAGGATAGGCTCTCAGTAAGGGTATTCTTCTTTGGCAGTGAAAAAGACATTACAGCTTTCCTTCTCAAAAGCTCATCAGCAGTCCTGGAATCTTTCACTCCCACTGTCTTTGCATGCGGCCTATTTCCCCCCTTCAAATCCCTCCTCCCAACCCCAGAAGCCCCACGTCCCGTCCACTCCCAGCCCTTACCAGTTACCACTCACCTGCAGCACTTGAGCAGCATTGTTGGCCTCCCTGCTAGACTCCAGCTCCTCTGTAAGAGCATCCACCTGCACAAGAAGCAACTGCACCATCAGGAAGGGACATATATATGCAGCCAACTGTCCCATCAAAGCACACTGAGAGAATGGCTGCGAGCTGATGTATGCTCGCTGCAAGCGTCATTTTGCAACAGTGGCGAGTCAGCCTGCACACCAGTTAAGACAGAGATAGACCCCTTGCACTTGCTTGCATGCATTGCAAACATTGGGCCAATGGTTGAAAGAGGGACCATGCTTGACTGACATTTTTTTTCCGATGAAGCCTCTAAATGCTTCCTCTCAGAATCAACTCAATGCTACATTGCTCTCCCTGGCAAGTCAACCACGCTTACCTTCCCCTCATTACAATTGTCACTTCATTGGCCTTTATCATGCTCTGAATGGAAGTGCAGTTATGAGCCGAAGAACCTCCTTGCTGTAGGACACCCGACATGCCCATTCCGTCTGCACCATGACCCACAGCGCACCTTTCCCGTCCCCTTCCCTGCTGGGCCCCTTCCTACCTGGGCCTCCACTGCTTCCCCTTCTGCCTTTGCCTCCTCAAGGCACTCCCTCAGCTCAGCCTTCTCACTCCTGAGGGCCAGAAGCTGCTGCTCGTGCACCTCCAGCCTCTGCCCTGCCCAGCCTACCACCAACCCCAACCCAAGCAGCTGCTGCTGCAAGCCCCTCTGCTCCTTATAAGCACGCAACAGCTCCTCTGCAAGAGCCGAGCCTTTCTCATTTTTGCTCTTGATTTGCTCTTCCAAGGCCGTCAGGCTGGCTAACAATTGCTGCTGGTCTTGCCGCAAACCTTCCGCCTGCCCTTCAGCATTGCTAGCCCTCTCTGCCTGCATCTGCAACTGCCCTTGCAGCTCCGCCTCCCTAGCTTCAGCATCAGTAACGTTCTCTTGCGTGTATTGCAGCTGCTGCTCTAGTGCAACACCATTTTCCTCCAGCAACTGCAGCTGGAGCTGCAATTCCCCTGCCCTTGCTTCAGCAGCTGCCAAACTTCCTCCTGCTTCATCCAGCTGCTGCTCCAACCCAGCACATGTCCTCCTAGCTTCCCCAAGCTCACCCTCCAGCCCCTCTACCCTCCCCTGCTCCTCCCCAAGCTGCTCCTCTAGCTGCTGACACTTGCTCTGTGCCTCGTCCAACTCGCTCTCTAGCAGCTCCGCCCTCCTCTCCTCAGCCTCAAGCTGCTCTGACAGCTGCATGCATTGCCCTTGTGCCTGCTCCAGCTGCCCTTCCAATCCCTCGGCCCTCCCTCGCTCCATCTTCAGCTCCTCTCTCACACCAGCCAGAGCGCCCTTCCCATCCGCACATGCACCTTCCAGCCTGCAAACCTCACCCTCCACCTCCTGAAGCTGCCTCTGACACTGCTCCAGCTGCTCACACAGTCCCACTGCCCTCTCTTGCTCCGCCTTCAGCTCCTCCCGTACATTAGCCATATTACGTTGCCCGTCGGCGCACACATGTTCCAGTCTAGATACCTCTGTTTGTGCCTTTCTAAGCTGCACTTCGCACTGCTCCAGCTCCTGCTGCAGCTCAACCACTGTATTTCGTTCACCCTGCAACTGCTGCTGCAACAGCTCTATCTGTCCCTCAGCATCCTGCTGCACCTTCAGAAGGTGTGCAACCTCCTTGCACGTGTCCTTCAGCTCCCCCTGAGCTTGCTCCAGAGCCAAGGTCAGCTCATCCATCTGCACGTTACCCTGCTTACACCTCCCCTCTTCCTCATCCAGCTGCTGCTGCAGCAATGCTACATCCTGTTTCAGCTGCTCCTCCCTTGCCATTCCCTCCTGAAGCTGCCGCTGGACCTCTACCAGCACCACCTGCTGCTGCTCGTGCTGTGCTGCTGCTGCAGCAGCTGCAGCCTCAGCAGCAGCAAGGGCTCCCTGAGACCTCTGCAAGTCCCCCCGTGCTTCGTTATGCTTGGCTTCCTCTGCTTGAAGCTGCTGCAGTGCATCGTCTAGCTTCTCATGCCCTTCCTCGACAACTTGCTGAAGCTCTCCTATCTGCTCTGCTGCTTCAGCTAGCTGCTGTTGCTGCTCATGCCCTGCATCCCGTGCCTGCTGCAGTGCTTCAGCAGCACAGCCTAGCTCCTCCTCAAGCACCACCCTCTTCTGTTTCGATTCCACCAACTCCCCCAACAGCTGTGCCACCTGTTCCTCCAACTCCTGCACCCTAGACTGACACTGTTGGAGCTGCTGTGTTACATCTGACAAAAGCTCCTGCTGGGCCTGTGCTTTGTCCTTTGCCCCCTGCAGCTGCGACTGCAATCCAGCAATCTGCATCCTACCGGCATCCTGTGCTTCCTGCAACCTAAGAGCTACCTCTCCCACTTCCAGCGCCTTCTCTTCAGCTGCTGCTTTAGCCCCGAGGATAACCTGCTCCAACTGCTGATGCAACTGCTGATGCTGCTCACGAAGCTGGTCCAGCAGGATCTCGGCAGCGTCTGCAGCTGCATTTGCAGCTGCATGCTGACTCTGCTCTTGCTCAAGCTGCACCTTTGTAGCAGCGAGAGCTTCCTGAGAGCTTGCGTGCTGCTCCTGTTCTTGCTCAAGCTGCCCCTGTAGCTCAAGCACCTGCTGCTGTAGCTCCTGTCCTGCCTGCTGCTCTTCCCGCAATTGCTGCTGGAGCCCCTTCAAGCCCATTCCCTGCTCCTTCAGCTGCTGCTCGAGCCGCATTGCATCAGCTCCTGCCCTTTCGAGTTGCAGCTGTAGCTTTCCACGAGCTGCTTCACCGTCTTCTGCGTTGCGTCGTAGAGCACTGACCTGTTCTTCATAGGCTGATAGGGCAGCCACATGCTGCAGATGGCATGTTGCAGGGAGGCACAGTTGTGAGCTCCAGAACTAGCCCTTGGTCAGAGTGCACTAACAGGTTGAGTAAGCCATTACATAAGATGGTTAAAGCACCAGCATCCTCGATTGCCGATGTCAGTAACAGTATTAGAGCCCATCTACCAGATGTCAAGATGGCCTCATTCAGAAATTGGGTAAAGTCAAGTCGCCAAAAAATGGAATGCGAGCTTTCCAACATGCAGTATTGCTTCCTTACCTTTCGCCTCTCCTGCTCCATGCCATTGGCCAGTTTGCCTAGTTGAGCCTCGTTCGCAGCTGCAGCAGCCTGCAAGCACACGGCACATTATGAGACCAGACTCTTAACATGTTTTAGTATAATAGCTACCTAAAGTGAAGGCCGGCATACACAAGTGAAGGGACACGTACAGCCCATCAGATCTGGCTATTCTATCAAAGTGGCTTGCCATTTCAATGATCAAACGGAGCATCAAGATAAGTGTTGATGGGTTTCCCTCAATCTCACACCCGTGTAGCAGATGCAAGATGTACTTAGGGCAGCTAGTAGATGTATACTTTGTGCAGGCATACCAGGCAAGGTGCATCACATAGCCCATTGTGTCTGAGGAGAGCACAACATGGACTATTCTTATGTGGCTAATTGGGAACACTGAATTGCGTTGTGGGACATGTCACCCATCGGCGCACCTCCGCTTTAGCTACCGAGGCCTTCAGTGCTCCAACTTCTTCCACGTGGGCCTTCTTCTGAAGCTGCAGCCCGTCTTGCAGCTCCTGCAGGCAGGGACCAACACAAGCATTAGTCACACAAGCAGCACATAACCTTTATTCTGGAACTTCTGCCAACAAGAACTGTCTTTGGTCAAAACCACGGCAGACCAAAGATTGGGCCGCCATGTTAACCAGTTGTCAACATGGAGCGCTCTGTTGGGTAGCAGGCAGGTTACAAGGACCCACCTTGTTCTTTGCATGTGCCTTCTGCAGTTCCTTTTCAAGCTCTGCAATACGGACAGTGGCCCATGAGTAGGTCCTGGAGGAACCTGGTCTCGTAAGCTGCCGCTGCCGTGGTGGGGACGTGTCTCGTGCTTGCTCTGGTTGACCTACAAGACCGAGTATCAGGAGATGAGAAGCAGTTACCCTGGGACTGTATGGAGCATTAGAGCCCTGCTCTCACCCTCTTCGCTTCCTTGCGACTTGAACCTATCTGATCCAAGAAACCCTGATTTTGGGTCTGCTTTCCAGCCATCGACAAGCCTGGGGTCATATGCACCTGCCGGGGGCTGTAAAGGTCATGCAAAGCGAGCTACAGAGTTATCTTCGTATGTGTGCTTCGAATTGCACCTGGGCCAGGTAATTGCTCCTTCAGCTCACGCCACCGATCTGTACTCTTGGCCCACTCGGACATAGTTTGAGGGTGCTCCACACACTGCCCGTCCGTCTGAGCCCGGTGTGACTACCGGTGGCAACCCCCCTGGCTAAGCCTGGCCTTTGCTCATAGCAAGCACATACTGAATACGCTGCGGATTCTTGGCAAGTAAGTGCAACATGTGAGTGAAGTGCATGCCGTCGTGGCAGGCCAACCACCTCAGGTCAAGTGGGCATGCAGCAGGGAGTGACACACATCTTATGTCCCAAGCACCGTGCCCTGTTTTGCATCAGTCAGCTGCATACTTCCACGACCAAGGTAAGCTTACCCACGGACGCAATTCTGCTGATGACACTCACTAGCAGTCTGACGTCACATGCATTTGAAGTGGCGCTGAAACCCAAGTGACTCCGAGAGTGACCTAGTGGCCTCAGTATGTGTTTGTGAAGGCTTTGAAGCGCTCTGAGGACTCTTGTAAATATATGTTACATGCTGCGGTGCAGCAAGACAGCTTGCATGCATGTACAGATTGAATACTGGGGCATAATGGGTGTTTTCCACCCCCCATGTTCAGGCCCGTCGATGAGGACTTGCCCCAGCTCGTTCTCGCCTGGGAAGCGGGCAATAGGTTGGAACACATCTGTAGATTATGGCCTCAAAGTTTGAAGCGAGAACGAACTGGGGCAACCCTTCAAATCAGTTCGTGCAAGCTCGAGTGCCGATTCGGCACCCTGCGTCACCAGTGTTTATCACGGGGGTCAGAGACCCAGAAGCATGAGTCATGCTCAGGGTTGCCAGCGGGTTAAAAGGGGGTTTAAAATGCTGGAAATTTGAGCATGTTTTTGCTCAGATTCCTTAAGGGAAACAGGGATTTCAAGGGCTCAGACAGCAAAAACAATGTGCTTGACTGAAAGCATTTCACCATCTCTCCTGCCAGCTAGCACTCATCATCCACTCAAATTGCATGCCCAGAGCACAATACAAGTTGGGGGACTAAACCCCCTCCCAGCACTAGACAGCAACCAGTCAACCACCCATCCTCAACATCTCAACTCAACTTGCCTGGCCAAACATCCACATGTCACACCAGTCCGGCATCAACTGACCACTAGTTCCATCCCCAACCCTCCCTTTGCTACACCCACATGCCAAGCTTTGGCTTACCACTAGATGCTGCAAAAGGCCACCAGCCACCAAATCCTATATATCCAAAACCAACTCCAAAGCCTCCTCCTGCTCCAGTTCAATCAGCTCCGCTCCTAGCAGGCCTAGAGGTCTTTTCCATTGAGGCAGAACAGGAACAGAATAGAATGGACCACATTCCGGAATATGGCACCAATATCACATGTTGCGGGGATTTTTCATTCCACTTCCGTTTTGCATTTCCATTGGCACTTGCGATCGCCCACACGCAACTGAGCAGTACCCTCAAAACGTCATGCTACAACCCCGAAGAGCAGCAGACAATGCAAATTGTGATGTGTTAGGACGCTGGTCGAACTGTGCTGGTGGGTTTGTACCGCATGTACTGCTGTCGACAACTTGGTCCATCCTTGTGAAGGTCGCATTCACAGCATTGCTAGAATTGTTAACTCATGGCCACTTTTAGGCTACAGGGGCGTCATTTCTGCAGGTTGGATGGGCCGGTGTACGGACCTATTCCATGGAATACGTGCTATTCCACTTGCTCGAGCGGAATGAGAAATGCGCCTCCATATTCCGACGGAATACGCTTATTCTGGTTCTATTCCAGTGGGTGGAAACGGAATTGGAATAGAATGCGAATAAACCCCTATTCCACCCCATATTCCACCGTTTATTCCGCCATGGAAAAAGGCTCCTAGGTCCTCTTCATCTTGCTCATCCTGCTCCTCTGCTAGCATGTCTAGAGCTTCCAACGCTTGGTGCTCTGCATCATCTTCAGAACCACTCCCTCCCTCTTCCCCGGCCCCCTCTTTCCCCTCCTCAGAATCATCGTCTGGGTCTGAGACCTCTATCGCAGGGCTAGCAGCACCTCCCCCAGCTGCTGCTGCTCCACCACCTTCCCCTGCTGCTGCTCCCCCTCCACCTGCTGCTGCTCCCCCTCCACCTGCTGCTGCTCCCCCTCCATCTGCTGCTGCTTGCAGTTGCTGCCTCCTTGCTGCTGCTGCTTTCTTGGCGGCTCTCAGCGTACCCCATTTGCTGCTCAAGCTGTTGGTGGTATATGCTAAGAACTCATCTGTGGGTGTGAAGTCACGAAGGCTCAAGCCGAAGAACCTGCTGTTCAGCATCACCCGCAGCAAACCGAGCGTGGTCTTATCCAAAAGCCGAGTGCGCACGTTGGTCTTGGTTACGGTGACAGCTGAGAAGCCCCGCTCTACGTCTGAGTTAGCATGAGGCAGGGCCAGTACAGCACGCATTAAGCGGTGCAAAACGGGAGAGGGCTGCTAAGTCGAAACGACCAAACAGACCTTCAGCTGGATGCGAAGACAATGGGTTCCAGGCCACCAGCCATTATTGATACCCAAATATTTATTCAACCAGTATTGATACCCACATGTAAGCCATAAATAGGCGCATGTCGGAGCAGGCCCTTACCGCTTGAGCTGCACCAAAGCTACCCTGGCTGTCACTGCTCCCCCCACAGACAAAAGAGTGTCTTTACCAATACAACTGTAAAACACAAGTTGAAAGACTGAAACCCCTCCCGACACTAGCCAGCAGGCCAATGCAAGGCTCATGAGAGAGTCACAGTTATCGCAACCTAGTAGTACTCCCTGAACTAGGCAAGCACACCAGCATGATCGGGTCAAAGTGTGGGTTCGCCCATGTTGCCGGCCTGAGGAATGACACTTAATCAATGTGTCGAATGCACCTCAGGTCCTTCGCAGGCAAACACACACACACACACACACACACACACACACACACACACACACACACACACACACACACCAGCAGGCACCCCTCAAAAAACTCCACACCCTGAAAGTGCCAATCATCACAACACCATGTATTACAAAACTAAAGATGTCTCCGGACCTCTTACTCCTGCACCATAGCCTGGCGCGATGCGGGCAGGTAACGGTGATCTTTGGCTGCGTTCTTCTTCCTCCTCTTGGCCATATACTTCTCTAGCCTGCCCGAGGACTTCAGCTCCTCGTATTTAGCCAGCAGCTCCAGCTTCTTCTTCTCACTCTTCTTGAGGAAGTAGGGCTTCTTGCCATGGGCCACTGCATCCTTCTCCTGGGTCTGCAGAACAACCACAGCAGGTTCTTAAACTGACCCGTGCATTCGTGTGTATCAAGAAAACAAATCACCAGCTTGCCAGAAACTGCATCGATCAGCCTGCCACCGGAACGTTCCAATTATGCTCATACATGCATGCCCTTCAATAAGAAAGCCTCATATAGCCTCAACAGGACAGATTTCTGCCGAATGTCGAATTTCAGATAAGCATTACCGGTATAAGTATATGAGATAGATCAGCCCTTGGAGTCACCTCCAACAGGCCCTTGGACCGTGCAGCACCCACCACATAAGCATAATTAATTGAATGCAGCTCTTTATGCAGACATGTTCCATGCTGTCAAACTCACAGGAGGATCATTGGCTTACAGTGTAACCCTTTGTTGCTCACCTTCCACGACTTTTCTAGCTCCACCTTCTTTCGCCGTGCCTGCTCATTGTGCAGCTGCTGGTCCATCCTGGTCAACTCAGCTTGCAAATCCCGCTTGCGGTTGGGGTTCTTCTCTTTCTGCATGACCATCCACACTTGTCGTAAAAGTATTGCTCCAAAATTAACAAGATCCTCGATCTCCCCAGTGTGCCAAATGTATTTTGCATGTCTTATTCATAAAACACAGACCATGCCTACATACTTGTGCTACTTGCATACATATTCAGCTCAAGCTGAGTTTCAGACTTCAAATGCTCATTACTGCCATTACAGCTGCCCACACAGGTTCACACACCAATGCTCATAACTGCCAGTACGCCCTCTCACATAGAACACAGAGGATAGAACAAACTCAGGTCGGCTCTGAGCGAAGTTCTGCATGTAACTCACTCTCTGTTGTAACCTAGAAGGTAAAAGCATAACATTGGACACATCACTGTAACCCCACATGCCACGCCTTGACACAGGACGTGTCCTGCCTGAGAATATTACCAATAAAACACTCTGCTGACTGTGATCACAAGCAAGGGATCTACTGCTCCTGGTGGCGACAACTGATATATAATGCCTGCTTTTCTGCCCAGTTGCTGTTGGAGAGCATGCATGCAGGATCCTCAAGAAGCTGCGATGATATTTGGGTGCACTTACTGCCAGTCTCTCCCTCAGCTTGGTTTTCTCCTGTGGCAGGACTTCATCATACAGGAATGAGTAGCGCTTGGCTGCTGCCAGCTTGTCCAATGGTCTAGTGTTGACAGTGGCGTCGAACCGTGGATCACGTCCAGAACTGCATGGGAAACCTACGTTGAACTGTGCTGCCATACCATGCATGCTTCCATGAGGCTTCCAATTGCTTTTGCAGTGAACTGGAGACCCAATCTAAGCTGTACTTTAGCAGAAGAGGGAGCATACCTCTTGGGGACCTGTATGACTTCTCTAAAGCGCCCCACTGGGCGTTTACTTGACATCTCTTGAGGTCTGTGCTTGTTTTCCCGACTAAAATGCAGCTGCTTGGCTGCCATGGCTGCTGCGCGCGCTTCTTCCCCAACTGGACCTCTGCCATTCTTCTTCAACCGTGCCAGCACCTCCAACGGCACCTCTGCAAGTTTCTGCTCTATTGCTTGTTCTTCATCTTCGCTAGACTCTTCCCGCGAGCTAGTGCTTGGTGCTTCGTCGTCGCTCTGCTCATGCACACGCTCCTCAAGCGGCCTATCACTGTCATTATCGTCACTATCTAGTCTTGTGTGCCCCATGCCACAAACCCTTGCTAAGGCTTCGGAAGAATGAAACGAGACAAAATAAGTTCGACACGCTTGGGCATGCAAGGAACTTTTGGCAACAGAGGAACGGACCAAGGCCAGCAGCTAAGGCTTGACAGGGCGCATGAGTGTGCAGTGGTTTGGCAATGATGTGATATGCAGCGTTCTCCTCTTCAGCCTGCAACAAGGGCACCCGACTCTGCAGAGTGAGTGGCACCAGCGAGTCCACTGACTCCCAGGACACCCGTTCGCAAGGATGGGGCATTGCTTTCAGCTTCCCGAAGTCGCATTTATATATGTACACCCGGAGTTGCAATTCTTCTTGGAAGCGTTGGTTATCTGCTCAACTTCGCACATGCTGGGGAGTGGAAACAGAAGGCGAGATTGCAGCTGGGATGGTCCTCCGATCATGTTAATGCGCGATAATCCAATATTACATAGAGGGTAGCAAGTGCGGAAGCTCTCTCTGCACTGGTCAGAGAGGCCAACCATCCTGCGCCCTTGCAGCATGGGAGTACTCTCCTCAAGGACCATGTTAGTGATCAGGCAGAACCTGTGGCCTGCATACACCCACATGGTAAAGTGCTGCAGGCCATGATGCACGCCCGCAACAGTCCTACAGGGAATTGACCAGTGTGCTTGACTGCAGGGCAGCCTGACTGGCCGAGCGTGGCACAGCAACATTGATCGCTTTGGCAGTACCAGCTGCAGCAGAGGAGCTAGTCCGCCCTTGCGTCATGCCAGCACCAGCAGCAAACAAGGCATATCTGACGTTCTCATTAAAGCAAAAGGACCATTACCTGCAGGTCGCAGTCCAGCAGGAGCAGCAGTATCACCACCCAATCATGCAGCAGCACAAGCAGTTGAACCAAAGGGAGATGCTAGATTACAGAATAGATCTCCCGCTGAAGAACCATCTGGCACAAAACATCAGTCCAAGCAGCAGCTGTCGCAACAGCAAGCCAGGGTTCTGCAGCAGCTGCTTCGAGATGCAATGCTCACAGAGGTAGGCCCTAGCACATCCCACCTGCAACTCGTTGTGATGTCATCGCTTGTAGATATGTGGGCCGCTTTCTGAACCGGCCCCAGCTCCTTTCTGCCACCCACATTGCTTACACACAGTCATTGGTTTTTCTGTTTACTGGAGATGAAGAGATGAGGCTTGCAGCTCTGTACCACAGGCAGCTGTGCTTGCCCCAGTGAGGAAGCTTAGGATTGGCTGGCACCTATGCTTGACCTTTCAATCTTGTGCCCATAAGACTACTACAGGTATGCATAGGGATGCTACCCAAGGGCTGTGCAAATCAAGGCTGCATGCAGGTATGTGGCCTTGTACACGACAGCATGTCCTACGGCATTGACAAGTTTATCGTGCGTATATTCTTTACACGTAGGAGGCCCCTAGGAGCAAGCATATTTGTTGGTTTTGTACCATGTGTTGCAGGTGGCAATGGCCAAAGTGCTCAAGGGCCAGCAGCTGTTGCTACAAAACCGACCAGATGCAGCAGCGTATGCCCAGGATGAACAGCAGCTACTTGAAGAAGTGCAGAGGCTATTACCAAAGTAAGATAATGTGATAGCAGCAGGAGTGGTTTGCTCTGATGCCATAGTATGTGTACCCGCAGCAGCCACATAGAGGCACCAATTCATGGATCGCTTACTATCCTTCACATTGAAGATTACTCTTTGATCTTGATGCAGCACATTGGCTCTGGTCTTCCTGTCAGCATTCCTGGGAGCATTCCGTTCAATAGGCTGTTATTCTGTTGTATACATAACCTAAGATGTGTTGCGCAGGGATGCGTGGAGAATGGTAAGGCAGTATCAATGTGCTGATGGCTTTGTGCTAGTCATGTGGGCTCTGGCAATGTTTGGCGTAAGTGTGGGAAAGTGGGGGAGTGGGTAAGTGTCAGGCGATGCCCTCCTTTTAAGGCTTCGAAATTTTGACTCTTGTAACAGGTACCACACCCGACCACCATTGCTCGCATCACTGGCTCGGGTCGCAGGACTGGGACTAGGGGTGGCAGCTACAGCAGGACCACAGAGAGTGCAGTATGCCGTGTTAGGAGCACTACAAGATGTGGCAACAGAGCAGTACAATGAGCAACTGCGAACATTAAGGGAGGCAGGTTTAAGTGAAGAGGTAAGTGATGTGCCGCACGGGGCTTACTCTACCATGTGAGCACCCTGCAAGCAGAGCCTCCACATGATAAGCATTATGATGCTTGGAAATGAGTCACAGGCACTCTATAACTTGGTTTGTGTTATCCTGGTTTTCAGAAAAGGTGGACTTCAGCCATTCCTGGACAAGAGGGAAGGGTGTCAGGAAAATGTTTGCAATACTCCTGCTCAGTGACAAGCATCCCAGTATGTGGATCCATTACTTGGACTTAATGAATGTGTGTAACTGCATGTGTATGCACATACCCGGTGTGGGGATGCTCTGCTCTACCCGGCACACCAGTCGGCAATGCCTACATGCACTCATCAGGGCCGGTTGCTACGAGTGTGGGGCCTATGTGGCCTACCGGATACATATGTATGGCCTATGTAAAGTAGCTTATGTATGGCTCATGTAAAGTACCTTTTTGTTGTTGGTCCAGGTGCCCGAGGTCCGTGCATTGCTATTACGCCTTCGAGATATGCAGCGCGCCCCAGATGGTGCCCCTACACCACCAGACCTCCTTTCTCTCCAAAAAATGGAAGGCGTGGGGGACTTGGGGCTGGAGGGGGTTGTGGGGGGTGCCGTAAAAGCTCTGGTTCAGACAGCCCTGGGTGTTACACATAGGTTAAAGCTGTGATGTGTTATTGGCAACTGGGCCAGAGGATGTGATGGAAGCTGAATGCATATTAGAAGAAATCTTGCAGATTCTGCAGCGTTAGGTATGTTGTACTGTACGTACGCTTAAGGCCAATTGATAGCAGTCTAGCGAGTGTGCTGGCTGTGGAAATGAGAGTCAATTGCAGTCTGCAGCGGCAGTGTATGTCTTGAAGGATGTTTGGGGCTCGGGCCATCCTATCCAGAGATATCCCCTAACTTATACTTGCATTGTAGAGTGTGGTTGCCATCCCATATTGAAGTACGTCCGCACAACAGAGCTTGAGATCTGTGTTTGTGCTTGTAGTCGAAAAATCTGTTCTGCGTTTTACCCTCTGGAGTTTGGATTGGTTGATCCCGCTGGGTGACTGCACTGATGCCCTTCGATACACATGGTGACACGGGCTAACGCAGGCAGTCCGGAATGGGAGCTTACATGTTCTGTCAACTCCGGTTGAAGCGTGCCGTTACAGGAATTCAGGTATACTCATCTAAAACAGTCGTCTCGTGATGGGATAGACAGGCATGCGCATGGTGTCAATATCGACCAGTAAACGCGGTTCGCCGATGCTCAAGTATTATACGATACACATTAAATATATCCTAGAGACTGGGTTGCTGAACTACTTCTCCCCGCACATTCGGCTCGGTTGGCACTGTTCAAACCGTCCAGGCCGGATCGATCTGCAACATGCAAACGCCGGTAAGGAGGCAGTAAGGGAAAGCCTGCTCCTCCCTACCATGGAGCGTCAAGCACTATCAGCACTATTATCCATTAGCATAATCCTGGCGCAAACGAGTTGTTTGCATGTCGCAGCACAAAGCCGGTTGGCGTCCGATGCAAGTTGAACAGGCACTTGCTGCTGTCTGCGCACCTCACACCACGCTACAAAGACCATCTCCAAGTCACATAGTTCTGAAAGACATCTAGCTGACGCACATCCAACTGCTCCATGCTGGTAGATAGCTAAGGACAAAGCCAAACTGTCACACGATCACCTGCTTTTACCGTACTGCAACAAATGGCTGGCTCTAAGAGCTGTGGTTCCGTTTATTCACTAGTAGGCCCCGAAGTTCATGCTGCTTTGCGAGGCTTGCCCAATGGCTGCAAGTACTTCTGAGCCAGCTCAGTCTGCGTCTTCTGCCTGGTCTCCTTGCAGCGCTCGTACAAGTTGCTCATGTACTCGATGTTCTCCTCCTTGGTTGCCTCCTTGACTGGAACATATGTCTCCTTGTTGTTCTCATACACAAGCTTGACAGCCTGGGCGGCAAAGAACACAGTCTTGTATCAGAGGAGACCCAAGCATACTACTATCAGCCCTTCAGCTGGTCAGCAGTAATGCATATGTAGGAACCGCTCTCGGCCGGCACAAAACAGGCTACTCCTTTTCAGATATGTGCATGATGCATGCACATTGGCCACCCTTAAACATGGCAGTGGTAAAAGATCCGTTTTCCGGTTTTATGTGCCAGTGAGCCCACTGTCCATTTCTTGCAGGCACCAACTGTCCCTCTATGTGCTCTAGCACAACCCCGACATGTGCTGCATCTGAAGTCCACCCTTGCTAAGCTCACATGCTTTGCAGTCTCAGAGGCACATGGATGAGCCAGGAGCCTTAGAAGAGCTCCATCACTGCAAAAGTTACTGACCTGCTCAGCTGCTACTGACAGCCTGCAAGGATTGAAAAAGCAGTGTGGAAAGGAGAATTCACTTACATGGAGCTTGCCCGGTTTGTAGCTGTCTGTCTTGACTGTGCACAGTCTGTCCACCATGGTACTCATCTCCTCTTGAGTCAGTGTCTTGCTCTGGTAGGTCACACCCGTTGCAATGTGGAACTCACTCCTTCCAGCCTGCCATATGAAAAAGGCTCATTGTCAGCAATTATGATATGTTACCATGTGAGCAGCTCTGGCAT
The DNA here is from genome assembly GCA_963556185.1 of Pseudopediastrum boryanum. NCBI lineage: Eukaryota > Viridiplantae > Chlorophyta > Chlorophyceae > Sphaeropleales > Hydrodictyaceae > Pseudopediastrum > Pseudopediastrum boryanum. Next base: position 3,209,632 of record OY744505.1, on the reverse strand, counting down.
GCCATGCCTTCAGTCTCAAAGGGTACGTCACAAGGCTTCAGCAGGAACACAACACAATGGTCAAGCATTGCTTAGCTCCTGCAATTGCACAAAGCCCCATGTGTCCCCATGGTGTCCCCAAGAGTGCAGCAGCATATCTGCAGGACCATAGAATCTGCACCGATCACTCCTGTCTCAAGTTGATATGCAACATGATATGCAACAGCCACTCCTGTCTCAGGCTGAATGATTACATTTTTCCCCTACCCTGTTTTTCTTACCCCATGCAATTGCAGCCCATCACATGATACTCACATAGGAGCTCAGTGGGGGCCTGCCCCTCGGATGCTTTGGGATGCCACATGCGCGGGATCTCTGGCTCCAAGTCTGATCGACTAGGCTTGGCCCAACCTCACCATGCACTGGTATGACTCAGAAATGGAGTATCTGGTATCCTAGCAGCACACTCACTTACTGATCCTAGCTTTCGGCGGAAGCAACTCTAATACAGTATGCCTTTGCTATGGCATATGATGGAATGTTATAGTAATACAGCCCTGAGCACCCACCTGTGTCTGCTCCAGCATTTTCAGCAACCGCAGGGATGTGGGCATGGTCAGACGCTCAAACGCAGTCTCCTTGTGAGGCGCCTTCTGTGTGCCTGTTGCCTGCATGCTGGCTTCATCCTGCAAACAGTTTGACATTCGGGCCTGCTCTGACTGGCGATCCAATGTGGCAGCCTCGTGGATTATTGCAGTCCCCTTGCATGTCGTAGTTGGCAGATATAAGTTGCTGGAGAGGGAGAGCAGCAAGGTTGCTGGACTCACCTGGAAGTGGTTGCTTGAGCCATCTTGGTGCGGTTCTTCCTCACGAGCTGCTTGTGTATACTTAACAGCTGGTGCCACGTGCTTGGGTGGGGACACAGGGGCAGCTGGTGCATGCGTCTCTGCTGCAGCTTTGGTACCACCTGCTGCTACTGCTGCTGGCTCACTACCTGCTGTAGCTGCGGGCTTGGTGTCAGCTAGTACTGCTGCTGGTGGCTCAACGGCTGCTGCTACTGCTTCTGCTGCTGTCTGTGGGACAGCGTCTCCAGGTAGATCGTTTTGCAAGCTCTTGTCTTCTTGATCTGCTGCTGAGGAAGGTCGTGCACTTGTGCTAGGGCTACGGGTGCCACTTGATTCAGCTGCAGCTGCTTCTAGCGCTGCTGTGGGTTCTGGTGCCGTCACTGGCTCAGCTACAGACGGTACTAAGCCTGCGCTATGCTCTGGCTCTGGTGTCAGCTCATGGTCAATGTCCTCATAGTTGTCCTCTTCCTCAAGCTCCTGCTGCTGCTCTGGTTGCTGGGACTGGGCATTGACGTCTGGTGAAGCTAACTTCTCTGCCTCATTTGCTGCTGGCCCTTGGATAGCATCATTCTGAAGGGCAAACAGCAGCAGTTGCAATGAAGGTTGAGGTGCTCAGGTGCTTGTCACACCCTTGGTTCAGCCGGCCAAAGAAGTGCTTGCACATGCAGGATCTGGATGAGGTACAAAATACTATGTGGGAACCGTTACAGTGCTTGGAGGTACCATCCATGGCTTCGAGCTCGTGAAACTAGGCCTCTACGGGCGTGGTTCCGACCCTGTGCTGGTGGTCACCTGCTCTATCTCCGCGGGCCCGTCTGGGTGTTCAAGATCGCCAGAAACCTTATCCATCAGCTCAGAAGCGTTTTTAAGATGATCTTGAAGGTCTCCCATGGAGCCAGACCATCCAAGACGGTCCGATTATCTGGCAGGCCTCGTGTCAGCGGACTTCCACCCCGACTACACAAGCAATCGACGCCTATGCAATGAAAACCTCAGACGAATGCCAGGCAGGTAATTTTGTATGTATTAGCGCTGTTGAGGGTTGAAACGCATTTGAATAAAATGCCGACCTCTGCCCCCATGCAGGAAAGGTCCCCTTGGAACTCTTTTGCCGACAAGTCGCGGGATGCAAATCACACGCATGCTACCCATATGGATGCCGAAACTTTAGCATGGCGCTCTTCATGCTGAGACATGTAGGTACATAATTGGCTGTAGCCTTCGAGACAGGTGAAGGGTTTATGAGGTACTGAGATTAGGGCAAGTGTCGAGGTGCTCGCCAGTACAAGTGACAGCTGGATTACAATGTCAATTGAGGCACAGATGCAGCCTATAGTCTGGGCATGGTCTTGCTAGAGCGATGATCATGTAGTTACAGTCCGATGGAGGAGGGGTACAAGCGAAAACCCAGCTAATTTGCAAAAGAAAGGCCATATTTATGAGACTAGGCACATAATCGGCGTTTACTGAAGGATATGCATTCCCTGCTGCTGAATGAGACGTGATGCATAGCTCGACTTAGTGCAGACTGAGACTGATGCATAGATTCGGCAAGAGCAAGAAGAGGGTTATTGAGACCGAGGCCCCAGAAGCGACGGACTTGAACCTGTTATTGGATCCACACGTTGTGTCTGAGGCCTCTGAGATGGCGGAGAATTTCCTCTGTCTTACTGTTCGGGAGGCGAGAAGCCTGATTGGCAAAAACAATGAGACACACAGCGCGGATCCGTTTGTCAAAATTACCCTGGGATCAATGATCAAAAAGTCCAGAGCAATCTACAGGAACAGAAATCCCATGTGGCAGCAGAGGTATGTGTGTTAAGCGTACCAGAATCCTCTTCTGCATGTTCAGGAAGCCTCCCCCAGCCTCCTGCTTGCCAGATCCCCCTCCCTTGGCCCTGTGGTGCCCAACAAGCAATCAAATTACAACAATGTGCAACATAGCTGGTTGGAGAGTTCCAACTCTGGTCCTTGCTGCATACAACATTCGCAGCACCAGGAGGACTTAGATATGCAAAACAGGGAAGGACGTATGCTGCATGGCACAGCCCAGGCACAGCTTGCATGGACAGTCCATCACTCCAGCCAGGTGCACCTTGCCACACAGCATCGATGCAGATGCTATCCAGGACCTTGCTGACCTCATGTAAAGTATATCCAATGTATCTTTTGGTGCCTGGTAAAGTTTGATTATGTTTGCAGGCTCTTCTTCTCACTTGACAATGTTGAGGAAGGGGAGCCGCTACTGGTGGAGGTCTGGGATAAGCAGTTTGCCAAGGTGGAGTTCCTGGGCCAGGTGAGAGCCAGGTAGCCCAAGCAACAGCAGACAGCAGATCATCTGCACTCTCCAACACACCATAGGCACTCCCAAGGCATGCCGGGCTCTTCTGCCTTCCTGTCTCTCTAGCTCCCATGTGCTAGGTGACTGTATTTGTTCGTGTCAGTTGATTGATGCAGTGCATTCATCCAGCACCTAGGAGAGATGTCTGCAGAGTTATATGAGTACCAGGCTCAAATTAGTGTTGTACCTTGTTTGCGGCTTAGGTGCTGATGACACTGGGAAAGGCTCTGGAGATCACAGAAGACCCCAAGCTGAGCCAAAACTACTGGTGGGTGTGCAGTACAACTTCACTTCAGACCAGTAGCCATACAACTTTCGGTGTTTCCTCCAAGGTCATCTGTCCTGCCCTGGAAAGATTACTAGCCTATGGCTGGAGTCCTACATATGACCGCAACATGCTGCTGCTCGTGAATACATAAGATCCGGTGCAGAAAATTCATGCCATATGATTCCTTTGTGGGTGTCCTTCTTTGTCTGAGCTGGTTGCAATTGTGTGCTAGCACTAGTAAGGACCTGTTTGGCCTTTTGCAGGTTGCCGCTGAGCAAGAAGAGGTCAACTGACATCGTTGGTGGGGATATTTGCCTGGCTTTTGAGGTCCTGGATGCAGTGGCTTATGCAAGTGTAAGTAGGCTTGCTCCTATCAATAACGAACCTTGCCAACCTTAACAATGCAATAAAAGTGTTCCACTGCCCCGACGGATGGCAAGCAGCCAGTGTCCTTGCCCAGCAGACAATTTATCCTTTATGGAGCCTGTAGCCCTGAGCTTTAACGTGATGGCTTGAGGTGCAGGGTCTATGGCACGTTTTGCTATGGCATATAAGTAATAATAGCCCCTTCAACCTAAGTCCATCATCAGATCAAGGTGCTATTAGAGCAGCCAGAAACAAATAGTGATTGTGCGTGCTTGCTCTCCCCTTACATATGCAGTCCCAGAAGGAGATGGATGATTGCATGGACCCAGAGCAGATCATGAGCAGCTATCGCAAGCGAGCATTGCATGTCCAACTGCAAGGCCTGAATGGCCTGAAGGCAAGTGGCCTCTTGTCAGCTGCAGCAGCTGCCACGGCAACAGCAGCTGCAGCAGCATCAGGGGCAGCTCCAGGGGGTGGGTCCTCGGGAGGGAGCTCACCTGCAGGCAGCTGGGGTGGGAAGCCGCCCAAAGGTGTTCCCAGTCAGAAGAACAGCTTACGGCTGTTCATTAGGTTTGGGCGCTTCTGGGTGGAGAAGCCCCTGCTGGAGCACCTCAAGTGAGCAAGCAATGATCTAATAGAGCTTTAAGAAAAGCTGCATAGAGTGCATCTACTTACTCAGGGCAGGATGTAGGGCACAGCAGGGCTGTTGCACAAACACTGTGCAAGAAACGTCCAAGAACCTTACAGTTTGTTTGGACCAGAGGCCCCATTTCCGGCCCCCTGGCAGCCTTAGCTTCTGCAGCCTCATCATGGCACGTTGCTATGGCCTGATCATGGAATGCTACTAAGAGTACGTTTTGCATCCCCTATACAGCCATGGTATTGAGAACTTGCTCATACTCCAGTTACTCATTTTTGTAACACCTGCTACAGTGATGACGGCTCTGGAGAGTTTGAGCTTTGTGTCAATGAGGAGGTCCTAATTCCATTGGAAGCAGCCATGCGCTTTTCGCCACTGGTCACTCGCAGGAAAGATGAGGTAAATCCATTAGTATCATGCTTGCACTGTGTGGCCCCCATTTGACAAGCTGGACTCGAGCCTTTTATCCACCGTAAATACTGCCAAGACCGTGTCAGGATTCTCAGCGGTCTTATCTAGGGGTATGTCCTTCATCCATGCAGACCTGCATTATCAAATCCTCCTAAGCTTACTCTCGTATGATACAAGTACGCCGATACTGTTAGTCTGCTGGTCTGGCTAGCTTGGCAGGAAGCAACTGACGGCCCTGGGTCTGCCAGAGCCAGGGCAATCCTTTCCCGGACAGCCATGTGGACCTGCAAGCAGACCCTCCCATGCTTCCTGCACAGCTCCCATGAGACAATGCCTTCCATGTGCTTTGCAGCTGCACGACGTCAAGGTGTACATCAAGGGCGCTGACACCGTTTCCAAAACACAGATCCCTATCTGGGACATCCCACTGGTTGGGCTAGACTCCATCGCCCGCACCACACAGTCTGAAATATCTGCAAGCGCAGCTACTGCTGCTGCTGCTGTTGATGTTGGTAATGGCCCCTTGGCTATGATGCCACAGGCTTCGTGTTCGTTGCCAGCAGAATCTGTGTTTGCCAACCAGCCTCTGTCATATGGCTCCTTGGCAGCCCTTGGGGACATGGGGATCCCGCGGGTAGGCAGTGGCAGCAGCATTGCATCCAGTGTAATGACGTCAGCAACAGCAGGAGCAGGGGTGACAGGGGGAGGGGCTGATACAGGAGGTCTCACGGCGCGCAGCAGCATGGACTCGGTAGTAGCGGGCTCTGTGCAGAGTTTCACGGCAGGGACCAAGCCTCGGGGTTGGACGTCACGTGGTCCAGCTCTCAAGGGACTGAATTTGCAGGACTTGGGGGGTTCACTGCCCAGCAGTCCTCGGAGCCCAAGGATACCAGCTGTAGGAGGTAAAGAGGGATATGTGGTGACAACTGGGTGTGTTGATGGGGTTTAAGCAACAGCTGAGAGACTGGTTGTGCATGCATGGTCATTGGCAAGCTCGTGCAGACCTCTTGTGTGTTTGTGTTCAGCAGTCTCTTGTGAACAACTACGGCAGCTACTGGCAAGAACCAGTAGCCAGTTTGAATGTCCCCATGACTGCTGGAAACTGTAACACATATGTCATATCATTCTTGAACTTTGTTGTTAGGTTGCACAATGTTGGGGTCGTGCACAATGCTGGGTTTGTGTGTGGGTGTGCTGCTGCACCTGAAACTTCTTCTTGGGACCTTTATACAGAACAACGTATTACTGTCTGTTGCAAACTCTTGCTGATCGTGTATGCCTTTTGTCTGTGCAGAGCTCCTGGCTGCAGCATCTGGCAACATCAAAAATGCAGTGCAGAACCTTGCTACAGACATGGCAACACTACGCAGCAAGAGTGAAGCTATGATGAACTCATCCAGCTTCACCTCCAGCCCAGAGCCTAATGGCTGCCTTGCCCCTGACACTGGAAGCAGTCCCAGCATGAGTGAACTACGCTGCAGCTCACCCTTGCTCAAGACAGCGGGTCTAGTAGCAGGGCCTGTTACCAAGGGAACTGCAGCAGCGGCAGCAGCCCCAGGAAGCGGGATGTCAGGGGGTTCTGGGGGAGGTTTGCAAGGAGGGGCTGCATGCGGGAGTGCAAGCAGCAGCCCTGAGCGCTGCTCATCGCCGTTGTTAAGATCAGCAGGGATCTTGGCAACTAGTGCAGCTGCTGGTGGGGGTTCGGGAGGGGGCCAAGGCTCCTTCACTGCAGGGTCGAAGCAGCGGAGGGGTCAGGGTTTAGGAGTAGAAAAAGGTGATGGCTTGTCACGGGCTTTCAGGAGCATGCTGCTGCCGGCACGGGAGGTTAGCCGGATGGGATGGGCACCCCTGCGGCCAACTGGGGATGACACAGAGGCGGGTGGGTCAGATCTTGAGGTGAGCTGGGCTGCAGTGCTGATTGTGACCTATCAAGCATTCAAATGCAAACTGTTTGGGAGACTTAGCAAGCAGGCACGGCTACGTGCTTTTGCTGGCGAGCTTTGCTGGTACCTGCAGCAATGCTGTCGCATGTAATAGCTGTTTGCCAGAGCACGCTTTGCACATGTTATGTTCTTACAAGTACGGAGATGTGCAGACAAAAGTCGGAAGAGCTTATTGCTACTTCCCAGAAAGCAGCTTTCCAACTATGCAGGGTAGTTGAATATCTGAACTTTTCTGTGTGCTTTGCTCATACACACTGCAAACAAGTGTGAACCAGCTACTCCTGCTTGTTCTGCCCACAGGCTGGCAAGCCCTACAGCCGCATTATGGAGAGCTACATCCCTTTGCAGTCCAACCTGGAGATAGGCTTGACTCTCAGCTTTGTGCAGCTGCCTGAAGTGTCTGATGGAGCAGGGGCAGAGGGGATCATCCGTGACAGCATCATACCAGGTGGGCACTATGCTTTTGTTATACTTCATGTTGTAGGAGAAAGCCAGCCAGCCATTCAGCCACACAAGCCAATCTATGGAGTGCTTGAGAAATGCCGGTGTCTACACGCAGATGCGTGACCATTAAGGTGGAAATATGTCAGACTTGTCCAGTGTCCATGTGCTTGTTAAGTGTCAGCAACTGACATTGTTGAGCTATATCTGGTGGATCAGTCAGTCGGTACAACACCATGCCGTTATGATTTCTTTGGGTGTGAGTCTACCAAAGGCCGCCGTCTGCAATGCAGTGCAATGTGCATGTCATATTGTGTTACATACTGGCGGCCCAGGGCGGCATTCCTGAGCACATGATCAGCATACATACACAGCCTTCCAGCCTGCAGCCAGCCCACGTGGGCATATGAAACATACATGATAACACTCAGTGTACCCTGCTGATCCTGCTCGCTCCATGCCTCTGGAATGTAAGTGCAGACACTCTGGTAGAAGATGAAGATGATGACGAAGATGTTCCAGACGCCATACCATTAGCTGACCCAGCCCCTCTGGACCTGGTCATGGTGGACCAGCAGCTCAACCTTGGGCTCAACACACTATATCGCCACCTCTTTGGCAGCAGCTCGCAGTTCATGGCTGACTTCTATGCTCGGGAGCGCCTTAGGGATGTGGTGGTGGGCCCCTGGCTGGTGGAGGGCAGTGAGAGGGTGCGGCAGGTCTCATACACAAAGCCACTGGTCATACCCATCCCTTTTGCACCCAAAGAGTGCAAGGTAAGAGGAAACAAGTGTATTGAGCTGCTGGATTGGGCTTGCCTTTGTTCATGGGCAGCGGTGTGAGCAAGTCATGCCTGGGTATCGACTAGAGAAGGAGAGAATACGCAAGAGAAAGCGGTCGTGACTAGGTCCATTGCATTGACCCTCATTCTGCAAGAGCTCCCGGATGATTATCGTGTAAGGAGAAGAGGGGGGTGGCTTTCATTGGGATTGATCTGCAAACAGTTGTGTTCCCTCCAGGCAATTGTTTAGCCGGCAGCCTGTGGTTCTGCAAGGAAGCATTGGAGCTGTAAAGGGCGCTTCTGGTCTGCATTGTTGATACACGTGCAACAGTAGAAACTCCAGACATTCTTACCGATGCAAGGGAGGTCAAGTCTTGGTTTAGGATGTTGCGTGCTAGGTCCTGCCCTAGAAGCATCTCTGGGTGACAATTGACCTAACCATGCACAGTTTTTGCTGCAGGTCTGGGAGGAGCAGCGCATCTTGGTGAAGGAGAATGGCGGCTTTGTGGCGCAGCTGAAGTGTACCAACAGTGCACCCAAGGGAGACTGCTTTTACGCCATTGTCCAGCTCTTTGGCTGCTTCAAGGGGAGCACACAAAGCCGACTGCGGGTCAGCATGCGGGTAAGCTGCTGTTTGTATGTGTGTTCTGGGACAGAGCATGATATTCCATAACCGCTGCCCACTTACAAAATGGTCTGCATAGAAAACAGAGAATGGTGCTCCCTCCTGCAGATCCTTAGCTGCTATGTAGCTTCCTAGCTGCTCCCTACTGTGCTGCAGCAGCATGCATGGAAGCATAGACATGCATCAAGCGTAGCCTGCTGAGCTATTAATGCAGATAATTTAAGATGAAGTGACCTGGTCATTATCAGCTTCCTCAGAGCACATGACGTAGCATTGTTTGCCTTGCACACGTCTTTTCTGTCCGCACCGTATGCTAAGTTCTATACAGCCAAGCACTCCAGGCTTGGGGCTGCACTTATTATGCATTACAAGGGGCTGCATTATTATGCTTACGACATGTGTAAACTCAAAGGAGTGGAAGTACCGGTAGTAGCACAGGCGGTTCGTTCTCCTCATTGCTGTGCTATGTAGGCCACATCAGGACCCTTAGCAAAGTGGAGAGCTCACCAAAACTTTTCAACTTGGCAAAACTTTGTCTGCCTGCAAATCCCCTGCACTGCCAACTTCTCCTTCTTGACCTGTTCTTGTTGCTATGGTCTGCACATTTCAGCTGGACTGGCACAAAAACACCCTGGGCAAGGGGATTGTACAGTCTGGCGCAGAGGCAGATTGCAAGCGCCAATGGTCCACAGTCCTCCGGTCCCTCCAGCAGCTGCCTGACAGCAGCACATCCAATAACAAGCTGTCTGGGTTAGGTGACGTTCCTAGCTCCTTGGAAGCAGCAGCAGCGGGTGAGACACAGATGATGGGGCCCATGCTGGAGAAGACTGGCTATGGAGGTCTGGGGCTGAATGTGCAGACTGGGATCCTGGTGGTGCTGCTGCTGGTGCTGGCTGTTCTGCTGCTGCTGCTTGCAGGGGTGTGGCAGGTGGGGGGCCAATTGGTGAAGGAGCTGCACTCTCTGACAGCAGCAATTGGTTCCTCCAGTAAAGCATGTTTGCCATAACCTCTGCAGTCCTTCTCGCCCTTGGTCGTAGTTCAAATGAGGACTTCCTAATGCGTATTACTGTGCGTGTGCTGTATGTATGGTATACAGTGGAGCACACCGATTCCTACCATTTGCATCGGACAGGCTGTTGCTGTGAATCAGCTAAGCATTGGAGTGGTTGATTTGCTGTGAGCAGAGCCCAAGGGTCTGGTTTCAAGTATCCACCATTGTGAGCTTGAGGGGTATGCTGAATATGGCAGTTGGTGGCAAAGGGAACTGGAATGGACGAGCCTGGGCCCTATTGAGTCATTGAGACTGGAACCGAAGTGAGTTCCGCCCTTTGACATACAGGTTGCCTCAATAGGGGGTGCATGCAGTGTAGGTGCAGGTCCTTTTGAGATGTGTACATTGGAGCATGAAGTGTGAACTCAGCAAGCCACACCCAGTCTCCACTGATGCCTGCGAATCAAGTGCTCCCTGTGGACTAAATGCAACTTTCAAGTAATATTTCCAAGCGATGTTGATCCTAACCAATACCATAGCAGTAACGGGAATATAGCAATGATTCCATATGGACACAAAGATATCGGGATTCCAGTGATTGGCACTTTGTTGGTGAATAGACTACCTGGGGTAAGAGCTTTGGCAAAAGCGTCAGATGGTGCTTTTCTTGTTTTCAAGCATTGCCCACTCTTCTGTAGATGCCTCTCATCTGCATCTCTGGCCAGGAATGTGGTCCCGTTTCTTACAGCTTTGTCCAGGTGCTGAGTTATCTGTTACATAGGACCTGAGTGACTTACAGAAATGATGTAGTCTGAGGATCTGAACAGATGCACCTAGGCAGGCGCAGGCCCACAAGGGATGCTTTGAAGTGCTGCACTCTTCCTTACCTAATTTTATGTGTCCGTCTTACGCCATAGGTAGCCTGGTGCAGCAGTCTCCTCTTTCTGGCTCACTTGTCCCGTGTGCTCCATCAGCTGATGGAGGTGGGGTGGTTGTTTGCTTTGGTGCAGCACAAATGTTACCCACCAATTGATCTTGGTAAAAACAAGGCCTGGACACAGTTCTTGGACGCTAAGAGTTCTGGGGTTACAGTGAAGAGTATGTTCTTCTGTCATGGGGTCTGCACGACGTCTTCAGAACTAGGTGTATATACTTATGCTCTATTTGATCCACTAGTATTTGATCCACTAGTATTTGATCCACAGGTACTCTGCAGTTAGTCAGTAATGCTCCAAGGTTTACATTGTGTCTAGTGCAGAGAGTGCGTTAGACTTGCACATGTTTTTCTGGGGGTTGGCGGGGCAGTGTCACTTGATGTGCTATGATGTCACTTCGGCATCATCTGTAGCCTACAGGACCTACACCTTTAGATCTGTAGTAGATTGCTGCAGCATCCTTGGGCCCCAAGTCTGCTGATGCTCTGCAGTGTCATCTTGTACAAGTGAAATATTCCTGAGGCTTGAGAGGTGGTTTGGATTGGAGTGTGTTCCCTTGCGTGTGGCTGCTCATGCAATGACTCTGGTAGTAGGACTTTCGAGCACTAGATTGGAAGGCTTTTTGGGTTTTTCAGAAAGTTACAGATGGGCCGGAAGTATATGTGCATAAGTATATGCGCGTGCACAGAAGCATAAAGGGCACATTTGAGCAGATTTCGATTCAAGTACTCGCTTTTGAATGGGGCTTTCTTTGCCAGACAGGGAACCTTGCCCTGTAAATGATGGTGCATTGCTGGCATGGATGTGATGCCAAGCGTCAGCCTGATCGTCCATTTGCAGACATACTTTTGTTCCTGCTGGACCGCAATTACAGAGGGGCTGCTAAGCATCTGCCGTGTTGATTATCTCTTTTCAATCAATCAATCAAAACGCAAGACCAGCAATGCCAATGGCCAAACAAACCTAGGCCACAAACACAAGGCTCCTGATCACAATCACGAAGCCACACAACCGATGGTGGATTTGCCACACACAAGCTGAGGCTAGATGCAACGGCGTGCACACCAAGGGGAAGCAAACACCACCACTAAAACCCAAAACCTGCTCCACTTCCATCACACATGGGTGGCGGGGAGGCAGCAGGATCAAGCACCACCCTAGTAGGGGCTGGAGGTGGCTCCCACCACCTAGGTACTGGTGAACCACCATCCTCCCAGCCACTAAAAGGCACCACATAGCGCTCCACATGACATAATATACTGGTGTCTCTTTTATTTGACATAATATACTGGTGTCTTGTTGGTAGCCTGTCAGAGGGCCTTCCTTTGCCAGACAGGGACCTTGCCCTGTAAATGATATTACATTGCCAGCATGCATGTGTTACCAAGCGGCAGCCCCTAAGCGTCCGTTTGCAGACATAATCAGTTTGTTTATGCTGGACTGCAATACAGAGGGGCCGCTAATCATCTGCCAAGTTGATGATCTCTTAAAGAACGACATGATGTATTGGTGCCTTGTTGGTAGCTTGTCAGACAGGCGGGGAACATGCCTACCTAGAAGGCTGTTGGTCTTCTGATCATTGCCCATCAATTGGTCTTTTTGTGGCAAGTAATGGCTGTTTTTGCCTGAATGGCGGTCCATTCAACTGGGATTTGCATGCCACTGACGCTAAACGGTACATCCAGAAGTCAAAATAGTGGCGCATCTGCTAGATCTTTACTTGTGACTACTTACAGGGCCCCGGGCCAGCATTGTCTTCTGCTCAGGTGTCGGAGCTAGCGTGTGCAACTCAAGTGTATCACTAGACCAGGCCGGGCCGGTATCGAACAACTGCTGAAACATGGCGGTTCGGTCCGGCCCTCATATGCGGCTATACGGCTGCCAGTGCCTGTCCGGAGCTGTGCTCAAACCAGACGCAACGGAAGCACCATATATCTCACCGAACTAAACATAGTACATTCTGTCTGTGAGGAGGCTGATCGGTGCTATCGACTGATTGGATTTGCGCCAGCCTGTGGCAGAACCATCGGGAGCCATGCCTTACTTACGGCAACTTGCTGAGTCAGCCCCCAAATACGGCAAAGGCATTGAGAGTGCGCTTTATGTCCCACACTGTATGCCAAAAAACGCTCTCATTCCACCAAAACCACGGACAGGGTTGTCTGCTGCACTGTAGCGTGTCACTCTTCTGACACATACACATAACATAACATAACAAACATTTAAGGTGTGGCAACCGCAAAGGGCTGCTAGGTCGAACCGACCAAACACACCATCGGATGGATCCAAAACACAATGGGTTCCATACCACCAAGTAAATGGATACCAGCCAGGTATTCACTCATCTAACATAATGAGGTGACCTCATCTGCATTGGGATTTTTCAAGACAAATGAACTCTGTACGCTATTCAACACAGACAAGTATGTTCCATAACCACCCAGTTGACCCACTCGCTCTTATTACTGAGAACAACATGCATAGCTACTGGTTTGTCTCAGCTCCTCCATCCGTCCCTTTGCCCCTAGTACTGGAGAGGATACGGCTGATCATACCAGCAGCTCCTCTAGACCCTGGCGCCACCGATGCTGAACCCCCAGCTGCCCCTGGAGAGGCACCTGCCCTCGGGGTACCTGCCACCCTTCCCACTGCTCCTGTCCCTCTGCCCTGGGTTCGGTCCCTGGGTGATGCTGAAGCTGATGGAATGGCTCCAGATCTACCTCCTAACCCCCCGTGCCCGTCTCCTGCCCCTGTCCTGCCAACAATCCCGGTACCAGCATTATTGCGCAGCCCATGATTGATAGGGCCACTAGTGCTGCTGCTGCTCGCGCCACTTCCTCCAACTGGCCTGCTGGCAGTGGTGCTGCTGCTTGCCCCAGCTGCACCTCCTGCTGCGGAGGATGCCTGCCGTGAAGACAGAATCCTCCCAGAGGCCCCTGGTGGAGCAGCTGAGGGAGTTCCTGGACCTCCCTTACCAGAAGGCTTAGTTTTCCTTGTATCTGCAAGCTTGCCGCCAGTTTCTTGTGCTGCTCCTGCTGCTGCTGCTGCTGCTGGTGTTCGGGGTACTCCAGACGTAGGGGGCTTGCCTGTCCTAGGGCTAGCACCAGCTGCTACCCTATGACCTGAGGCCGCTGCTGATGGCTTCTTAAGTATTGCCGCATCCTCCCTTCTGCTGCTGACGCTGGATGCCACACTCATGGCCCTTGGTGTGGCAGCAGGGGAGGACTGATTGCTGAATGACTGCATCTGCTGCTGCTCCTTAGGGCTGAAGCTAAGGGAGATGATGCTGGAGGCAAGCAAAGCAGGAGGCATCACCCGAGGGGGAGGCAAAAAATTCAAGGCATGCTCATCCTCGGATTCCTCTTCTTCAAGAACATATTGTCCTTGGGTTGGAGGGCCAGTAACAACATTACTACTTGTTCCGTCAGGCACATCAGCTCTTTGAAGGTGGTGGTGGTGCTGCTGCTGGTGCTGCTCCCCATGCTGGTCCTCTACTTGGTAGGTCAAAGCTCCAGTATGACTGCACGAGGCCGGTTCATCTGGAGGGCCTACTTGCGAAGGATAAATGCTGAGAGTTGTTGCTGCTCCTGTTTCTGTTCCTGCTGCGGCAACGGTGGCACTTGCTCCTAAGCATAGAGACTCAGAGGCACTTATATCCGCAGCTGAAGTAGCTGTGTTACTAATACTTGGAAGCTCTGGCTCTGTAACAACCACCGGAACCTCCCCACCCTTGACTAAGGCTGCAATTCCCACTGCTGCTGTGGATGCTGCTGCTGCTGTGGATGCTGATGGTGCGCTCTTCCTCCAGCTCCCACTTCCCAACTTCATAAGTGATCTCGCTACAGCTGCCAAGCCCCCCGCTGTGCTGCTCCGTCCAGTAGACCCCACAGTTCCTGCTGAGGGTGGTGCAGCCCCACCTTGTGTTGCAGCAGGAGATTGGGCCAGAGCACTCGAACCCCCAAATCCTGGGATCTTGCTTGGTAGGTCTGCCATCGCTGCTGCTACTGCTGCTGCTGTTGCTGCTGCCGCCACCCCACCCTCAGAGGTCCTTCGGCCTTGTCCCCTAGGTGCTCCTTCTCCTCCCCGACCTTCTGCTGCTGTGAGCCAGCTACCGGAGGCCGCTGCCTGTGCTGTAAAGGAACTCCCAGATCTAAAGATGGAACTTGCCCCAGCTTTTGGTGTGCCTTTTGGGCTCCCCAACCCGACAACCCCTGAGTCAGACCTGACAAATGCTGCCTCAAGCTCAAACTGCTGAGCAAGCCGTATGACCCTCCCTTCACGAGGTGTCTCACACCCTAAGGGGACCCCCTCAGGCTCATTTTGCGGGCTACATGCCAGCCCTTCTGGAGCCATGCTGCTTTGGCTGCTTAACTCTGCTCCTGCTGCTGCTGCTGCAAAATTTTCCTTGCAGCTGCCGTTCAGTGGCCCTGCACCACCAGCACGCACCCGATCCACAGTCCACAAGAGGCTCATCCCATGTGACGCCTCTGTCCCAGTAGAGCTAGCTTCACCATCACTACTCTGCTGCCTGCTTTCCTCCCCGCTGCTGCTGCTCTCAAAACCCTCCTCTGGCATGGCTGGGTTGGATGAAGGGTTTGCAGCTCTGCTTGCTACCTTAGGAGGCAGCGGCAAAGGCTGCGGGCCTTTGGGAGGGGCAGAGGTGCGGATAGGTGCGTATGAAGCTGGTAGTTTAGAAGCCAAGGCTGCTACATTGCATCCTGCCTGCTCAGCTGCTATTCTAAAGGCCTCAGCTTTAGCAGCAAACATATGCAGCTGCTCCTTCAACGTGTATAGCTCCTCCTCCTTGCTGGAGAGCTGCTTCTCCAAAAGCTCTCGAGCCACTTCAGACTGTGGCATCACACAGGTAGGGGAGTCGTTTACTACAGACCAAGGCATGATTGACAGAGCTAGGGTGCCAGACAGACAGGCAGACTGGGCATTTTGGGCCTATTGCCATTCCCATGTAATGTAGCAAGGTCACTTTGAATGTTTGAGAATATGCAGACTAATGTGAAAGCCATTGTGAACCAGCATTGCATTCTTGAAGGGCCATCTAAATGCTTTTGTGATGTTGCGCTCATATTGTCGGCTTTCAGGAAGAATGGCAGCCAGTAACCAATGAGCAGTAACACACAGACCAACTAGTGGTGTTGCACATATGCCTTTTGTTCTTTGAATATGCAGGGAAGGGATTCTCCTGGGGTTGGACCTACCTGCAGGAACTCAGCTTGAAGTGTCAGCGCCTCCTCATGCCTGACCACTACTTCTTCCTGAATCCTCTCTGTCAGCACTTGCATGAGATGCACACGTTGGGCAAGGGCCACCACTTGGTCATAGTAGGCACCTGGAGCTGCTATTGTTGCTGCTTGCACTGCTGCTGCTGGTTCCCCCACCCGTTGAGGCCCTTCGGAGGAGCCGCCTCCATCCCCTCTTGCTTGCCCCAGGGCTGCAGCTGCCATCACCCCACCTCTTTCCACTGCTGCAAGGCTAGTCGTTGAGGCACCAATGCCATCCAAGCTCAATGCAATAGCTGCACACGACAGCTTGTCAAGCTGCTCCAGCAGCTCCTGCTGCTCGTGCTGCAGCTGTGCAAACTGCTCAGTGCTGGCCTCACTGAACAAGTCCTCGCAGCTGGTCCCAAACCCAGTCACAGATGACACCACCTGCAGCTGCGACGGCTCTGATGCTATGGGACCAGGGCCACTGGCACTGTCTACATTAGCCATGACCACTCCCCTACTACGTCCACCATCAGCTGCACTCATCCTCCCTCTCCACCTGCCTCCAATACCGCTACCCCTGCTCCTTTCTCCAGTCAACCCCCTGCCACCTCCATCGCTCCTGTACATATTCACAGCATCCCGGACCCGCCCCTGCTGCTGCATGACTACTGCATTGGCATCGGAAAGCACCTGCTTCAGCTCCTGCAGCTGCTCTGGAGCCAAACCTGCCAAGGGACCCCCTGGCGTAGATGCTGCCACATCTACTGCTGCTTCTGTGGCCAGCAGGGCGGCCTCCTTCTCTGCTAGCCTTGTAGACAGCTGGTGTAGCTGCTCCTCAGCTGCCACCAGCTTCTCCTCAGCAGCACATAGCTTCTCAAGGGCTAGGGTGCGGTCCTCCATGAGCTGCTTGGCATTGTTGGAACGTTCTGACAACTGAGCGTTAGTCCTTGCCATGTTTGTGCGGACCTCCATCAATTGGTCAGCCACCCTGTGAAAATGCACAGGCACCATGTCACTCATCCTTTACAAACATATACAAAACCCTTACATGGTAAAGGGCATGAATTTGTCAGAGAATCGGTACCAAAATCAATCATTGTCATATGCTTGGGAGTTTCACCATGAATTGGTACTGAAGGATGCTGAGTCCTCAGCTAAGAAGGCCATGTCAAGAGGTAAAAGGCCTCACATGGATGGCCAGAGCTACTGACCATTGAAAATCAACCTGGGTGGCTGGTTTGAAGAGGACAGACTGGCCGCCGAGTTATAAACGTACTAGACAACTGGCTGCAATTAGTACAGATGAAAGGTTACATTCAGAAGAGCAGAAGCCCCCTCTCACCTGTCTCTGTCAGCAGCGACAAAGTTGGCCATGGTGTACACCTGGAAGAAGTAGCCCACCACCTCATCCAAGTTCACACTGTGTGATGCCACCTGCACCTTGAGCTTGGCAGCTAGCTCATGGCTGGCAATGAGCTGCTTGCGCACATGCTCAGCCTCCTCCTGCAGGCTGGAATTCCCACTTTGGAGGGCCTCCATGTCACGTGTGGCAGCTGCAACACTGGAAGCTATCTGAGCCTGCTTGTCACCTGCAAGCAAGGACATTCAACCACCCGTCAGTAATTCACACGACTCCATGGGTTAGGAAATGCCCATCAGTCACAGGGCTGCCTACCATGTTATGCATATTGTATGCAGAACCCTTTTGCACTTTGCTGAACTTGTGGGAGGCCAGGCATCCATGATCAGTGCGCTGCTTTAGCTTTATGCACCCTACTTGCTTTCAAAGGACAACAACAGATTCCTTAGGGGCTTGGCCTACACTTATATGCAGGAACAGGCCTGCATGCTTTACCTGGATAGCTCCCTCTGTTGTGCATGGATACACTCTCCTTGAGCCTGTGAATAGCAGACTTGGGGGTGCATGCAGCTGACTCATTAGCCCCGCTGTTGCCACTGTTTAGCCTGGACGATTTCACAGACTGAACAGCAGGCCCCTTGGGTGAAACTGGCACCCCTTGAGACTCGAGCTCCCTTGACATGACCAGCTGTTCCTGAATCAGTTGCTGCTGCTGATGTCCGGGAGACTTGGGGCTGCCCTCATCCCCTTCCTGTGTGGGCAGGGCTGGCAGGCGAAGGAGAGCCTCTCTCAGACTGGCAGTCATGTTCTCGGTGCGGTTGTAGTACATGTACTCCTGTCAACAGATAACAGCCAGAAAATCGTCAGAAAGGAGCAATCCAGGAGTCATGAGTCAGTAACAATCATTCTTGTAAGTCCTAGGGACATGAGTGCGGCAGTGTAGGTCCTTATGTTGTGGAGTTCCCAACCTGCTGGCATTACTCACAAAAGACTTGGAGGGTCGAGCCTGGATATCAACCAACCTGCTCTCTTGCAAAATGGTGTCCAGTGCTGGGACTGCGTCTGATCTAGCTAGTCATCAAATCTTTGCTTCAACTTCTACACATATTTCCCAAGTCCAATAGATCTAAGCACTTGATCTAGGCATTTGCAGGCAGTAGCTACTTACATCATCATCCATGACCGCATCCTGGGGGGCCGTTGAGGACAGATCCATTGTGGAGCACAAGCTGATCATGCCAGCTGTTGATGAGAAATGTCCAGTGACATCTGCATACTCATCTTCTGCTGCGGTACCGGTAGCGTGGTAATCCCCCTCCAGCACCGATGGAAGCATGTCTTGCTCGGTCATAAGGCCCGGCTGCAAGGAAAGCATGGCATAGCATTGATGAATTGCAACTAATAGAAACATGTGATAACACACGGTCACACATTTTCAGCTTGTCGGCTTTATCATCGGGGTCCTTACCATCTGCCTCCATCAAAGCCAGTATTCTGCATCCTTGTATCTGCTTGGACATGCATGATCATGGAGTTCAAACTGGTGGATGGTGTCCAGTTCTTCCTGGTTCTATTGGTGTTAGTGGCTTTGCCACTTCTGTGGTGAACGGTGGAACCGCACGCGTGCTGATGGGTTTGCCAATGTAAGATTCACACATACACAAAACAATGGCACCAGGAGGAGGTTGGCCATCATTGCAGTCATACTGCTTGACAAAACTCGACCACTAGGTGAAATTTCCTGTCACGATGCTCAAATTCTACTGTGATCCCTATAGCTTGCAGCCATATAAGCTGCTTCTTTCCTTACCTCAGGTGAACGTCCAATCAGGCTCTCTGTTGCAGCACGAACTATATGGACAGAAGCAGCCGCCTGTGTTAGGCTTAGCCCCATTTCCTGATGCGGCACCTGTAGCCCAAGCATCTGGGACTCCTTCATAGCCAAAATCTGAGCCTCAGCAGCTGCTAGCTTGGCTAAAAGCTGCTCGTTCTCTTGACGAAGCTGGTGCTGTTCCTGCCTCATTAGGGCCAGCTGTGTCTCCAACTCTTCTATCTGCTGTAGCTGCTCTTCCAAAGCGGTGTTGTCTTGTTGGAGCCCAGCCAGTTGCTGCTGCAGTTGTTCTCGAGCTTGCACAGCCTCGTGCAGCTGCTGTTTTAGCTGAAGCTGCTGGTGGTCAGCAGCGCTGGTAAGCTCCTTTTGGAGCTGATCCCAGCCTTGAGTTGCCATCTCCAGCTGTTGCTGCAGCCGACCCTCTCTATCCCTGGCCTGAGACACCTCTGCCTCCAGTTCCTGTTTTATCTCGCCAGTGTCCTCTAGCTGCTGCAAAAGCTGCTCTTGCATTGCTTGTGCTGCGTACATCTGTGTCTGCAGCTGCTGTGCTAGTTGCTCCTTTGCCTCAACAGTGTCTTGCAGCTCCTGCTCAAGCTGCAGAAGAGCTGCTGCTGACTCTGCGTCTTTCATGGCTGCTGCTAGCTGTGCCTGC
Source organism: Pseudopediastrum boryanum (assembly GCA_963556185.1). Lineage (NCBI taxonomy): Eukaryota > Viridiplantae > Chlorophyta > Chlorophyceae > Sphaeropleales > Hydrodictyaceae > Pseudopediastrum > Pseudopediastrum boryanum. The sequence continues at coordinate 3,190,001 of OY744505.1, read as the reverse complement.
AAGGCTGCCTTCTCTACCTCCCACCCCTGCTGGGCATCTCTAAGCACTGCTACCTCTGCTGCAGCTCTCCTTAAGCTGCTTGCCTCAGCTACTGCCTGCTTGGCCTCTGCCATCAGCTGCAGGTTCGACTCCACTAGCTGTGCGTAAGCAGCCTGGAGCCCTGCTTCTACCTCTTCTGCCGGCACTGCATCGATTGATCCACCCTGCAGGACACCTCCACTTGGTTGTTTCCCTAGCTGTGCATCCTCTGCTTCTTTCTGCCCATCCAGAAGCCATGTGTGAGCCGCTTCAAGTTCTGAGGACCTATTTGCTGCATCCCCATGACTAGACCCCAATGCAGAAGAAGTGATGCCAGCTCCACTAGCACACATAATTTCCCCGTGTACAGACACGGCTTCCTCCTTACTAGCCCTGAGAAGGACCCGCACTTCATCCATGGTTAACGTTGGCTGCTTGCCAACCTCAGTAGTTCCTTGGCGGCTGATGCTTGAGCTGCTAGAAGCTTCTGGCTGCTCTGCTTCAGGCACAGGAGGGAGTCCAGGCGAAGCATCTGGCCTCTGTTCAGTCTGCATAGAGCAAGATAAGATGGGGTTTGTGACAAAGGTTTCCCAATTAGCTGGCAGTGATGGGTGAGGTTCACACGTGCATTGCATTACAGCGTACAAGAATCATATGGACGTTTGGATTCCTGTCGACTGACAGACCTTCCGTGCTCTTTGGCGGAGGCTCCCATGTGCATGCCAGTGTGCATGTACAAGAATAATCTGTCCACATAAGTCCTGTCGAGTAACAACATTCTGTGTTCTACCCTCTCTCAAATGGGTTTGCTGTGACATTATGGAAGGCTAAGGGGACAATGTCTGGTGCTTACCTTGGCGCTGCTGTCTCCAACATTATGCAGCACACTCTGGCTGATTATCTTTAGCTTTTCATCCATATGGTGCCAAGCAGAAATGCCTTCCTTCAGTATAGACAACTGCTTGGAAGACTCTGCAAAAGCCATGCCTGCCACAGAGTCTGCTTTTGAGGAGGCCTCTGCTTGCAAGCTGCTGTCTCTGCTGGGCTCTGCCTCCAGGTTCTGATGCTGGGTAGCCTGCCACATGCTGGCTTCTGATGTGCTGCTCATGCTCAACAGGTCCTGGTGGCTGCTGGAGCTTGGCAGCAAGCCCTTGCTTGCATGGACAATGAACTGGTGCACAGCCTGGCAGGAAGAAGGGGCAGAAGCATTCATGTTCAAGTTGCTAGTGAGATATGTAGCACCTGAAGCCAACACGAGGCCCAGGGAGCTTCAGATATAGCCCACGTGACTGACACAGCTATATGTTGTGTGGGAAACGTAGGAGAAGTGGCCTCCATCTATCATCTACCTTGATGCACAGAGACAGCGGAAAGCAACAACACTTGCTGAGGGTAGATTAGTGCAATATGACAAAGTACATCAAGGCAAATAAAGGATCAAGCACCAAATCCATGGCAGTGGCTTTAACTTTGCAATTATCGTAAGGGCCTCGCATTTCTGCAAACCTGACTAAAACAACACAATATTTGCTGGCTCAAGCAGATTGCATCCCCCGCTGAGACCCCTACCTCAGCACATCCCAGCCTGTGCAACATTCATAAGCGGCCTAGCAATGGAGCCAAAACAACAGTGACTGACTGAGCTGGTAACTTGTAACAAGTAGAATCACAAGCGGCCTACCACTGCAGCGCAAAAAATATTCACTGACCAGCTGATAAAATGCAATGAGTGCCCACTAACCTGGAGGTCCTTGTTGTTGTAGGTAACCTCTAGGTCTGCAACAAAGTTCAGGTTGCCGACGGCAAACTTCAGGGACAGCACATCCTCCTCGAGCAAAGCCAGCTGGTGCCGTACCTCGTTGTATGCAACCTCTAGCTGCTGCTGCTGACTGTTGTTAAAGACTGATGTCCCCAGCTTCCACTCACCATCACTGGTGGTATGGCTGACATACTCTCCAGACATAAGCGCCTGTATTGGAGTGAAGTGTACATGCAAACTGATCAAGGTTCAGCAGAGCACAGTCCAGCCATACACTCTGCGGCACAGCTAGACATAGTGCAAATTATAGGTGCATTTGTCGTCATGCTGCATGACCACAGACAGTAACAGAGAAACATATGCCTTCCGGGTGTGCATCGTAGCACATGTTTGTGTGCTATAGGGCAATAGAGCTCGTCACCTGCGACAAACTTATACGATCCGAGACTGCAGGCATCAACCTCTGAACTACAACACTAAGCAGGTTTCAGTAGATGCAAGAAGCGGTAAAGCATTTATGTTATATCCCGCACCTGCTTGGCTGCCATCTGAACCTTGCTCAGCTCCTTCTCATTCTCCAAGACCTCTACCTGCTGCTGAGCATCCTCCAGTTCTGCCTCACTGTCAACTAACTGCTCCTTCAACCGCTGCTGCTTGCCCCTAGCTTCAGCAAGCTGCTCTGCTAAAGCTGCTTTATCCTCTTCTAAGGCCTCTGCCTGCTGCCGCACCTGCTGGATTTTGCCATTTGCTGCTTGCAGCTGCTCTTCCAGGTCATTTATGAGAGATTTGTTCACACCCTCTTGCTGCTTTGCTGACTCCAGCTGCTGATCCAGTGCTGCCTGGAGGGATGCAGCTGCTTTCTCTTGCAGCTGCTGGCTGATCAGAGCGTGCTGCGCCATGGCAGAATCATACTTGTACATGAGTTCTGTCCGCTCAGCTGCTGCGGCCTCCTGCTGCTGCTGTGCTGCCTCCTCCAGTGCCCTGATATCTGACTGAGCTGTTTGCAGCTGCTGTGTAAGTAGCCCATGCTGGGCAAGAAGGTGCTGCTGCAGACCAACCTTCTCAGCTTGCACTGCCAAAACCTCCCTCTGCATATTGGAAGCTTCCTCCTGGGCTGCCTGAGCCTGCTGGTGCATGCTTTGAAGCTGCTGCAGCAGCTCTTGCCTTTCAGCATCCAGCGCCAGCACCTGCTGCTTTAGGTCCAAGCTACATGATCCAGCCTCCTTTAGCTCATCCTCCAGAGCAGCCTTCAAGGCCAGTACCTCCTCAAACTCTTGCTGCAAGGCGTTTTTGCTTGTTGTAGTCGCATCTAATTGCTCCTGTGCTGCTGCTAGCAGCTCAGTTACAACCTGCTTCTCACACCTCGTTTGCTCAAGTGCCAGGCTTGCCTCAGCCAGCTTGCCCTGGAGCTCTGTACTACTGCTCTTAAGCTCTGCAATCTCCTGTTGTCCGCTCTGCAACTCCCCCTTTGCCTGCTCAAGCTGCTGGTCTAAGAGTTCTCGGGAACCAGCTGCAGCAGATGCTTGAAACTGCAATTCCAGTAGCTGCTCTTCAGCTGCTTCTTTAGCTGCTGAAGCCTCCTCCAGCTCCTGCTTGCTTGCCTGCAGCAGACTTCCAAGCTCTGCCAGACGCTGTGACTGTGCTGTTGCATCTGCACAAGCTGCCTCCTCACTTATCCGCAGTTGCTGCTCTGCCTGCTCAGCTGCTAACAGCTGCGACTGCAGCTGTGCCATCTGCGATTCTTGTGCCGCCAGCTGTTCCAGCAGCTGCTCCTGCTTATCTGCAAGCCTCTTTGTCTCTTGCATCTGACTCTGAAGCTGCGTTTGCACTAGGCTATTGCTGACGTCCGCCTCCACCAACTGTTGCTGACGTTGACGTGCACATGCTGTAGCTGCTTCTAGCTGCTCCTGCAAAGCCACCTCATGCATGCCCTGCTTTGCCAATACTTCTTCCAGAACTACCTTCTCTGCAATGAGGGCTGAGATCCGCCTGTTGAAAGTCTCTGCTTCTTGCTCCTTTGCGGCCTGCATACCTGTTAGCTGCTGGCTGGAAGCAATGTGCTGCTCCTCCATGGACGCTAGCAGGACATTGACCTGATTACCTGCTGTTGCCCAAGCAGCCTCCACAGCAGGCCTTAGCAAGCCTACCTGCTCTGCAACAGCTTGCTTGTGGGAGTCCAGCTCGGCTGCAACTGCTGTCAGCTGCTGTTTCAGCTCCTGATTCTGTGCCTCCAGATCTGCAAGGCATGGCGTTGATTTAGTCAACTTCTGCTGCTGCGAGTCCTTTTCTCCTGCAAGGTCTGCTATCTGCTTGCCCAGTGCATGCTGCCTGTTGCAAGCTTCTGCTTCCAGCAAAGCTATTTGCGTGGTCAGTTCTGCCTGCTTAGCCTCCATCTCTGCTTCCACGGCTCCTAGCTGACATTTCGCTCTCTGTAACTCATTTTGTCTGTCTGCTTTCAGTGATGCTAGATCCATGCATGTTAGCATGCGCTGGGCTTCCTCAACCGCTGCCTGTGCTGTCACGTGCTGGTTAGCTGCTTGCTGTGCTGCTTCTACAGCTGCTAGGAGGGCGACAACTTGCTGGGTGAGAGAGCACTGCTGCATCTGCGATCTGGACACAGCAACCGACAACTGCTCTGTGAGCGCCTGCCCCTCGGTTCCCTTGCTTGCTAGCTGCTCCCTAAGATCCTTTTCTTGAGCGTCATGTTTGGCCAACTGATCAAGATGGGACGCCTCCTGCTCTTGCTTAGATGCAATCATCACTGCCCATCCCTCCCTTGCAGCCTGGTAATCTGCTCTGATGCTCTCAAGCTCAGCTTGCAGTCCAGCTAGCTGAGCCAGCTCATCCTCCCTGGTGGTCTCGGCTTGCTGAAGAGCAGCTTCCAAGACTGAAACCTTATTTTCTGCTTGCTCAACCGCTGTTTCTGCATCAATCTTAGCAGCTGACGCATGATCCAGCTTCTGGATTAGGTCATCCTTGCTGTCAAGCGCGGCAGCAAGCAACTCAGCAGTTGCTTCCATCTCCTTTCGGGCCTCCAGGAGGTCACCATCCCTGACAGAATGCTCCACCATAGCTGCAGCAAGTTGCTCCTCTTGCACCTTGGTCAGCCCACGCAGGCTCTGAAGCTGCTCAGTAAGCTGCTTATGTGCCCGTTCTGCAGCTGTACACTTCTGCTGTAGCGTTGTTACGTCCTGGGCTGTAGCTGAGAGCTGAAGCTGTGCTAACTGGCTCCCAGCCTGAGCTTCCTGCATTTGCTCTTCTAGGTCTGCCACTCTACATTTAGCTTCCAGCAGCTGTTGGTTGGCAGTTGCCACCTCCACCAAAGCAGCTGCTTTGGCAGCCTCTGTGTCTGCTGCTGCCTGCTGTGCCTGCTGCTTGAGCACTTGAACCTCGGCTAAAGAGGTGTCCAAGAGCTCTTGTAGCTGTTGCTGTGCTGCAGCAGCAGTTTGCGCTTCCTGTTCTGCTGCTACCTTCTGCTCAGCAACAGCTTGCACTCTCAAGCCTGCTTGTTGCTGCTCCCCTCGAGCCTCACCTAGCTGCTGCTGGAGGTGTGCCTGGGCCTGGCCAGCTTCTTCCAAGTCAACCTGGAGCTGCTGCAGCTGCTGCTCATGTTGTTCCTTCAGGACTGTCACGTTCGCCCGGCTGGCTGACAGCTGCAAACACTGCTCTTCCTGCTGCTGCAGCTGCTCGGACAATCGCCCTCTGTCGTCAAGGGCAAAAATTAGCTGCTTTCTCACTTCCATTAGCTGCTCCTGGTACCTTTCAGCCTCTGCTTGGGTGTCTTTCAGCTCAGCCAGCAACTCGGAGTTGACCAGCTGCGCTTCTGCTTGGAGAGGTGTCCCCTGCGCTGCAGCCGCAGCTGCCTTGCCCACTGCCTGCTCTAGTTGTGCGCTGGCAGCTGCAAGCTGGCTTTCGAGCTGCTGCATCTGTAGCTCATTCAACTTGGATGTTGCTGCTAGCTGCCGTTGCAGGTCCTCCACCACCTTGTCTGATACATGCTGAAGCTCCACCACACTCTGCCCTGTTGCTGCTGCACTGCCCATTGCTTGCTCCAGCTGCTGGCTTCTGTATGCTAGCTGGCTTTGAAGTTGCAGCTTAGCTGAGATGGCCCCTTCCAGCTGCAAATTGGTCCTCTCAGCTTCGCACCTCCATTGGCTAGCCTCTGCACGAGAGTGGTTCAGCTGCTGGAGCAAAGCATCCAACTGGGCTTGCCGCCTCGTGCTGCATTCAATAAGTCCTGCTATTTGGGTCTGAAGGGGCATAGCGGCCAACTCGTCAGCTGACATTTCAACCTCCTCTGTCAACCCAGTTTCCTCCCGGCTGCCTATCTCCCCCACCCATCCCGGACCGGCCACTGACCTTCCTTCCTTCCCTGACCCCCTTGCTGCAATGCTATCCACTGAGTCATGCAGAACTCCTTGTTTTACTCTCTGGCCCCTCTCTAACCCCCTGTGAGTGCTAGATGCAATGTCCTCGCAGGGAGGCACGAACATATCTTGCTGCACCCTTGCCTTGTCAGATGGCACGATGGCATCTGATGAAGGGACAGCAGCTGCAGGTACATTGGCTGCCTCCAGCTGCTCCGTTAGGAGTCTGTACTGCTTGTCATGTTCTGCCCTGAGCTTCTCTACCAATGCCTCAGCTGCCTGCACTTGTGCTACTAGCTGCTTGCGCTCAGCTTCTAGCTCAGCCTGCCTGTCTTGAGCCCTCTGCAACTGGGCAGACGCCATCTCCATCTGCTCAATGTTTGAGGTCAGCCCCTGGTGACTCACTGCTAGTTGCTGTCGGAGCATTCTTTCGTGCGCAGCAAAGTCCCCTTCCCTGGCCTGTAGCTGAGAAGCCAGACCAACCACCTCACTCTCCAGCTTGACCTTTTGCTCTGATACCATAGCAGCTTCAGCATGTGCAGCATCCAAATCTCTCTGCAAGGCCTGCTGCTTCTGGCTCATGCCTTGCTGCTCGGCCTGCAAGTGCTGTAGTTGCAGCTGAGCTTGTTCTGCATTCTTGCTTAGCTGCGCTTGAAGCTCTGCAACCTGCTCAACCCTGCATTCCACTGCAACTTCTTGCGCTGCTAAATCCACACGTGCTGCTGCTAGCCTTTGTTCGGCTTCTGCTAAAGAAGCAGCTGCAGCTGCTACCTGTCCTGCTAACTGCTCCTCAAGGGCAGCTACAGTGACTGCGTGCTGCTTTATAGCATTCAGGAGCTCTGCAGCATGCTCTTCCTTTAGCTGTGCAATGCTCGAGCTTCTGCTGCTAACAGCAGCTGCTAGGGCTTCCTCGTGTTTTGCTAGAAGCTGTTTCACAATAGCTGCATGCCGGTCTTTGGCTTCTTGGACAGCAGCCTCCTTAGAAGCCGCCGCTGCGAGAGCATCGGCACTTGCAGCTCCATGAGCAGCTTCGACCTGATCTTGCAGCTGCCGAAGCGAAGCATGGGCGGTTGCAGCACCTGCAATAGCTCCTGCATGAGCTTCCTCTGCTGCAACAAGAGCAGTTTGGAGCTCAGCGCACTCTGCCTCTGTTTCAAAAAGCAGCCTCTCCAGCTCAGCCTGAACAGCAGACTGAGCCGCAAGGTGCTGCTCATGCTCCTTCTCCAAAATGGCAGCAGCTGCTGCTGCAGTCACTGCAGCAGCAGCTAATCGCCCTTCACATGCCTGTCGCTGTTCTGCAGCCTCCTCAAGTGCGCTTTCCAAGGCAGAAACCTCTGCAACATGCTGGCTGCGAGCACGGGACCATTGCTGCTCCGCATTTTCAGCTGCAGCAGTAGCCTGGGTTACTTGTGTTGCTAGTTTAACAACCTCAGAGGCCCTGTCTGCAGCTGCCTGCTCTGCTGCTGCTAGCTGCACTGACAAGCCATCCATAATAGTCGTTGTAGCTGAAGCCTCCTGCTTTGCTGCCATTGCCTCCTCTTGCAGCTGCTGTAGCTGTTGATGCACGGCTTGCATCTCACTTTGCATGCTCTGGTGCTGCTGCTGTGCTTGAAGGTGCTCAGCATGACGCATGCTCATCTCACTGTCAAGTTGTGACCTGAGAGACTCAGCATGGCACGTGGCTTTTGCAAGCTCAAGCTGCAACTGATTTATCTCGGTAGCAGACTCTGCAGCTGCTGTTGTAAGTTGCTGCCTCAACTTCTGGACTTCTGACTGCGCTGCTGCTAATTGGCTTTGCACTGCATCTGCGTCACCACGTTGAGACTGGAAAGCTGCAGCAGCAGCTTGAGCTGCTGCAAGCTGCGAGCCAAGCTCCAGCTGCTGCCTCTGGTTATCGTCCATAGCATTTGACAGCTGCTGCTGGAGGTCTGCAACCATCCGGGTTGCTTCGAGCAGCTGTGCCCGCATGTGAACTTCTACTAAGGCAGCTTGCTGTTTGTTACCATCGCTCTCAACCTGTAGCCGCACTATCTCCTGCTGTGCCGCCTGCAAACTCCCCTCATGTGCAGCTGCCTCAGCAACTGCAGCCGACAGCTGCTCCTCTAAGTTGGTTGCAGAAGCAGCTGCTGCAGACAGTTGGCCCTCAAGGCGAGCCTTATCAGCAGCATGAAGCTCAACAAGCTCGGATAGCTGCTGTTGTACAGCTCCCACCTGCTGCTTCAGCACTGCAGCTTCTTCTGCAGCTGCTGATTCTGCTGCTGCTAGCCTTCCTGTAAGCTGGACCACTTGCTGTTCTGCCTCGACCATGCCTGCAGCTGCCGCAGTCAGTGCCTCCCGCAGCTCGTCTGCTTGGCTGCTAGCGCCCTGCAAACCCGCAGCAGCTGCTGCATTTGACACATGCAGCTCCCCTAACTGGGTAGTTGCAGCCTGCAGCTGTCCCCTTAAATCCGCTATTTCCAATCCGTGCTTCTGCTCTGCAGCCCTGACTTGCTCCTGCAGGCAGATAGCTGTATGCTCAAGGGCCTGCTTCGCAGCCAGCATGCCGGCTACCTGCATGTAAGCACCTGTCCCATCAAGTTGGACGGGGTTCTGCACTGTCTCACCCTGGGAGTTTGACTCCAGGAAGCTGAGAGCCCCTCTGAGTTCACCCCTCTCCTGCCTAGCAGTTGTTAACAAGCTCCGTATCTGGACCGCATCCTGCTCAGCAGCAGCCTTGCTAGCGGTGAGTTCTGCCTCTAACTGTGATGTGTACCTTAGGAAGCCCTGCTTTGCCTCCTCTAGGTCAGAGGATGCCTGCTGCTGTTGCTGAGCAAGCTCCTGCTGCACTTCTTCTAGAGCCCTGGTTGCTTCTGCAGACTCTTGGGACAACCGCCTCTTCAGAGCAGCCGCATTTGTAAGCGACTCGTCCAGGTGCTGCTGCAGCTTGCCAACCTGCATGGAAGGAACATATGAGTTGCAATGCATGTAGAGAAAGCACTTGTGCAAGCACATCATACTATTGCAACTTACTTCTACCATTCGTTTCATACATCAATGAACGGCAAAGCTGAGCCAAATGTTTGATGTCTTATGTTGAAATGGCATAGCCATGCTCACAAGGTCTATTGAAAATTAGCCCACCCGACCACCCGCTGTGTCCTAGAAGAAGTGCTAGCCAGGAGCTGACAGCCCGTCCACATGCAGTGCGAGGAAAAGCAAGGCACAACAGCTAGTCATTATGTTACTGACCTTCTGCATTGACTCCTGCTGAAGCTGCAGTTGCAATGAGGCAGCTTTCTGTTTGCCATCGGCAACTGCTGCCTCCAACTGCTGCTGAAGCTGCATGCATGCAGACTGTTGCTGCTCAACTTGGCTCTGCAGACAGCTCATCTCTTGTGCTGCTTTCATCCTATCTGAATCTAGCTCAGCTTCCAGATCTGAACGCCTCCTTGCGCCTTCTTGCTGAGCCTCTTCCAGCTGCTGAATGTGGGCTTGCATGGCTGCAATGTTGAGCGCATGAGATTCAGAGCTTGCCTGCTTGTCGAGCTGTAACTTGTCTGTTATCGACTGTAGCTGCTGTAGCTCGCTTTGCGTAGCAGCAAGAGCTGTTGCAACCTCTGCAATCTCAGCCTGTGCAGAAGCTTCTTTCCCTGCTGCCGTCTCCTTTGCCATCTCCAGCTGCTGCTGAAGTTGCTGAAGCTGGTGATGCTCTTCTTCAAGCTTAAGCTGCTCCTGTCTAGCCTCCTGCTGTGCTGCCGCTATCTGTGCTCTTAAACTGCTAGCCTCCTTGGCTGCACTGCATCTCTGCGCCGCCAGCTCGGACTCTAAGCCTGCAATGAACGGTCCTTGCACCATACAAAGACCAGTGAGCTCATCTGAGAGCTGCTGCAGCTGACTTTCCACAGCAGACTTGCTGCTGATAGCAGCCTGGAGCTGTGCAGCTTGTCTACGGTTTATGTCCTCGATATGCCTTTCAGAGCTAGATAAGGCCGCACCAAGCTGAACCAACTGAGCTGTAGCCAAGTCCATGTGTGCTTGTAAGTCACCTATTGAGGTCACTTCAACAGCCAGCTGCTGCTGCAGTACTCCCTTCTCCTGTTGAAGTGTGGCAGCAGTCTGCTCAAGTTGGTCAATCTGCTGCTGCGCCCTTCCCATCTCAGCTTGTAGCTCTTGCACCTTTGTCTCAAGCCGCTGCACTACCTCCGCACTTGCTCTCTGGACACTCATCAGCTGCCTGCTAAGCTCAGCTGCTTCAGCCGTGGCTGCTGCATGCTTCTGCTCAAGCTGCGATATCTGCTCTTGCTGCTGCGGCATGCTCCCAGGCACTGCTACAGCCTCCAGATCTGCTGCTAAGAATGCTGCTCTGGATTCAGCCCAGGACAGTCTTCTGCTAAGCTCCCCTACCTCAGTTGCAGCTGCACCTTGGGCTGACCTGAGCTGAGCCACTGCTTGCTCTAGCTGAGCTTGCAGCTCTGAAACTGCTGCAGCCCAAGCCCTGGTTTGTAGAACAGCAGCTGCCTGGTCAGCTTCATGCTCCTGGAGCTGAGCAGCAGCCTGATTCTTAGTTGCGTCAAGCTGCAACTTGTAGCTGTGAAGCTCCATCACTGCGCTGCTCCTTTGCATGGCTAGCTCTGTTTCAAGGCCTGCAATCAATGGGCCCTGCAGACTACGCAGCCCAACCAGCTCCTCAGTGAGCTGCTCAAGCTGCTGTTGTAACGTAGCTTTGCCAGCTGCTGTGGACTGAAGCTCTGTAGCATGCTGCTGGTTAAGCTGGTCAACGAGCTGCTGCACAGATGCAGCAGCTGTTGTATTGCCCTCCAGCTGTTCTAGGTGTTGCTTTCCGAGATCCAGCAGTTGCTGCTGGGAGCTTGCAACAGCCTGTTGTGCTTGATCCAGCTGCTGCTTGAGCTGTGCAATACTTTCAGCATGCTGCTCTGCTGCTGCCTGCATCTCAGAAGCCAGCACTTCCACCTGGTCATTGCTAATGTCCAATTTCTGCTGTAGCTGAGAAACCTGAGTGATGAAGGCCTCGGTGAGCTGTTGCTGGTCCTTGGCATGTAGCTGTTTCAGAACAGACACCTCCATTGCAAGCTCAGCTGCTTCCTCAACGACCAGTGCATGCTGCTGCTGCAGAGAATCAAGCAAAACCAGTGCCTCATCAAGCTTACACTGAAGCTGCTCTGCTACACTCTTCTGCTTCGAGCGGCAGCTCAGGGACCTACCAAGCCTGCTCTCCAGCTCTGCAATCTGGCTTGCTGCTGCTGCTATGGCTGCATCATGCTTTGCTTGCAGGGATGCTACTTGTATGGCTGCATCCCAACGAGCTGCTGATGCTTCCTGAGCCAGGTGACTAATCTGGAACAGGTAGCCAGTCCTAACCTTGTCTCCACAAGCTCCCATTGCGTCTGCTGCAGCTGCAACCATCCCTGCTGCTCCTGATGCTTGCTCAGCGTCAGCTGCTTTACTGCTGCTTGCCAACTTGTCTGCAGCAGCTAAGGCGCTCTGCTTTGCCAGCTCTGCATGGGAAGCTGCCACCTCCTGCTCAGCTGACTTCAACATGCTCTTGAGCTGTTGCACTTCCTTTGCAACGGCCTGCTGCTGCCTCCAACCGTCACGGAGCTCCGCCCGAAGAGCAAGTATTTCATGCCGTGCAGCCAAGGGTAGTTCTTCCAGCTCATCCCAGCTTAGGTTCTGCAGCTTGCCGTTCAGAAGGGTACCCAGGAGCTGCACGTTGTCATGGCGCTGCTTGCTAACGCCTGCGTCCTGTATCTTTTGCCTTTTACGTTCCCTTGGCGCAGCTGCCCATCCCAATACAGGCACCTCCAGGGAAGCATCAGGGTAGGTAATCTGCGCTTCGGGAAGAACCTGTTCTACACAAGATAGCACCTGCAAAGCTTGGTAGCTTATACCTGAGAGCATATTGCTCCAGCTGCTGCTCCCTGCTGCTGCTGCTGCTGCTGCTTTCCTTCTGCTCGACAATGGCGCCTGCTCTGACGTCTGCCTGGCTGCTGCTGAGGACTCTGCTCCTTGTTCAGCTGGTCCCACGGTATCAATAAAACAGTCTACAGCAGATCCATGGGAGGCTGCCTGCTGATTAGATGGGCTAGGTGAGCTTGCAACCTTTCCGGAGGTAAGAACCTGAAGGGAAGCAGCTAATGCTGCAAACGCCAGAGGCAGCACCAACACCGGGTCAAAAACCCCCGATGGTGGGAAGCTGTCGAAGCCATCCCAAGGGCCCCAATCACCCCCTGGTGGTGGTCCCTTACCATCATTCCCACCCTTACCATCCCCTAAGCCATCAGATCCACCGGCATCTCCAGAAGGGTCTGCAGGTTCAGAAGCAGAATCTTCGCCACTGCCACCACCCCTTCCGCCTGGAGGCCCTTTACGACCGCCAGTTCCAACACCGTCCATGCCCCCACCATCAGCCCCATACTCTTCCTGAGCATATGGCCCCTCCTCTGTAGGCTCATCCTCACCCCACCAGTTGGGGCTTATCCCTGCCAACAACCCGCTGGCAGCTACAAGCTCATCTCTCAAACGACTGCTGCTGCTGTTTGAGCTGCTGCCACTCTTGCTAGCTTGCTGAGTTTTAGCCCAACCCTGCAGCCAGGAAGTTTTCTCTTCCCACCCAGGTGCCTGCGACCACCTTCTGAACCAGCTGACTAGAGGTCCCTCCTCCAACTCCTGAACAGCACCCACGCTGCTCCTTTTGCCAGTGGCAGATGCAGCTGCTGCTGCTGCTCCTGCTGCTGTGCCCTTGCCATTAGAGACCCTCTCAACCAATCCCTCAAGGAACTCCCCCATGCCTCCTACAGCTGGTACATCGCCAAAGATGTGCAAAGGCCGTGATAGAGGCTGTTCAGGCAATTCTTGGGAGAAAGTTCCTGTGACTGGTGCGCCTTCCAGGCCCCTGCTTGTGCTGCTGCTGCTATTGCCTTGCTGCTCTGCTGTTGGTTTGCTGCTTGCAAAAAGCTGGTATGCATGGTCAGCAGCGCCTGTGATGGTCAAGAGGGTCTCTGCCGGATTCATCACACGCGACAAAGCTGCGGGAGCTGCTGGTACCAGGGCTGCAGGAGCAGTTGCATGGGCCTGTGGGGTGGCCATGTTCACAGAGGTAAGCAGCTGTTCTGCCTCAGCTAGGATTGCATCCACTGACTGCAGCAGCACCTGCTCCTTGCTAAGCTGCGGAGGTTTATAAGGGTCTGCTTCAACTGCTGTTGCTGCTGGAGTCTCACTGCTGAGTGTGGAGGGTGCCGTTGGCATGACAAAACCACTGCTCCTGGTAGTAGTAGTAGCAGCAGCTGCTGCTGCTGCCTGCACGGCCTCCAGCTTCCCAGCTAGAGCATCAACAAGCAGCTCAACCTCCTCTGCTGCCATGTCTGCGTGAGATGACACATCTGAGATGCTGGAACCCAGCTCATCCAGAGCAACGTGCAGCTCGCTATGCACAGCAACCTGCTGCCCATATTGAGCAGTAAAGCTGACACATGACTGCTGTAGGTTCTCAACCTGCTGTGCAAGCAGTACTTTGCCTGTGGCAGGAGAGTTTGCCGTAGATGCAGTGAGGGCAATGGGGGAGCCTGCCTCCAGCTGGTCTTGAAGAGATGACAGCATCTCCTGCAGATGAGACAATGAACAGTGAGGAACTGAGAACTCTAACAACCCAAAACTATGTGTTATGGACATAAGCTGCTCACATCTTTAAAGGGTCGAGTGGGCCTTCCCGACCATTGGAGCTTTCTTGCCAGCGTGTGTATGGGGAGATGCCATTGCAAAGGTATATTGAGCATGCCCTTCAACTTGTCTACTGAGGGCCCCCTTTCCCGCAACGAGGAAGCAGGTCTTGAGCCGGCTAATAGTCAGCAAGGAGCAACGTGTACATTATCCATCCCAATACAGTGAAGCCCTTTCTGGGGGTAAGTCTTCCTACTCAGTCAGAGCACATACAGGCTTGCTGGCCTTATGCTCCATGCCCCTAGATGCCGACTTTGTATACCTACTTCAGCCTCTTGATAGCTGCCCAGAGCCTCCTCCTTAGCTGAGTTGAGCTGCTGTTGCTGGGCAGCCACTCTCTGCTTATACTGCTCTGCTTCCCGAAGGTCAGCTGCTGCAGCTTGCAGCTCATCCTTCAGCTGGCTGAGGTGTGCCTATAACAATGAAAGGAACATGGTTTAGAGAGACTAATTCACCATCACTCTGCATTGAGTTCATGGCGATTTATGTACAGAGGAAAAATTGCTACCTGCATATTTCAAGAATGAACTAAATTACTGCTTCAGTGGAACACTCCAACTCATTTCATGCCATCCAGAGCTACAAGGCAGCCTTTCGCACCTGTGCATCTGTGTGCTGCTTGACCAGGTAATCCTTGACCTGGTCCAGCCAAGCCCTGTGCTCCTTTAGCATCTGCAACCTGTCGCCTGCACTGGGAAGTTTCTGCTGGAAAGCTGCCAGGCTTTGCAGCAACTCTTCCCCAGTCTCTCTGGAGCTGGAAGCAGGTGCTGTGGGAGGCTTGACAGGTGCAGCTGTATTGCCTGCTGCATTGCTGGTAGCTGACACGAGCCCCACTACAGCTCCTAGCACTTTTTGGCCTAAGCTCGAGAGCAGGGAGCCCAGTTTTGGCAGCCTCCGGTCGATGACAGCATCAACTTTGCCAGCCCCAGCATGCGAGCTGGCTGCTGCTGCTGCTGTTCCGCTGGCTAACTCTCCAACACCAGACGGCTGCACAATTGCAGGACTGGTTGTAGCTACTGCTGAAGGGGCAGCTGCAACTTGAGCATACTCGGCCAGCGCTGCTGCTGCTGGGACAGCAGCGGCTGCGTTGCTGTGACAGGATGCCAGCTCCATAAGTGTTGCGGCAGCTGACATGCCTGAGGTTAAGTTAGTCTGCAGATTGCTTTCAGAAGACTGGTCTGATAACTGCTGCTCGTGCATCATGAATTGGACAACCTGCAGACATGGGCATAACATACACGGCATGGTTGGTATCTAACATCAGACTACCAAGCATGCTCATTGGCAGACAAGATTGACGACATGCTTTGTAGGAAGCAAGCAGGTATCATAGAGAGTTGCCCTCAACAGCACTCATGTACAGAACCATCAAAATAAACCTGCATGTTCCTTATCATGTATCATAGTTAGCTATGATCCCACCTGCTGAGCGGTCAAGGGTGCTCCCGCTAATGTCTGCTGTGCACGCATGAACCCCGCATAGCTTGCAAGTGCAGCTGTCGGGCCTGTTAGGCTCTCCTCCAGAACCTCCAACTGCTTCGGTTCAAGCAACATGGAGATAGTCCTGGCTTTAACAGGGTCATCCAGGTCCTGCACAAGAACGTGTAGAAACGCAACATGATAATTGCTGCCTTATTACAACCTGCAGGTGAAAAGTTTGTAGCTGCATAACCGGAAACAACATGGCAAGCACAAGCAGCACAAGTGACAGTAAAAATCACATGCGAGTCTATCATGCCATCAACGTGAAAAACAAGGTACAATGCTGTGCCCATGACAACTATCTCCATATGGCTGTGTGCGTTCCTCTTGACACAATCAACAACCCAGCACTACCAACCTGGATCATCCATGCCAGTAGTCCAGGTAGCTGCTGTTTGGATGCCTTGCCGGGCTGTGGTAGTCCCAGCATCACTGCTACAGCTGGTGCTAGTGCCCAAGTGCACCTGAGGAGCCACCCCAGCATCAGATATCCTACTGCATAGTCCTTCTGGAGCAGTTGCCGCAAAGTGTCCAAGGTTGCTTTTGCCTTGCGTCGCCTGGCAGCTGCAGATCCTTCAAGCAGCAGCAACGACATGTGCAGTCTTATAATGCTGGCATCACCCTCCATTCACGAAGTATATACACATCGGTTCTATGAACCGACAACACATCGGTTCTATGAACCGACAGGATTTTACCCTTGCAGACACCGTGCATTGATAATGCCTCAGACAGATTTACTGAACATGAAAAAACAAGCCAGCAAGCAAGCTGTCATTCATTTAGACTGCACCCTCAGAGCTAAGCTTACCTGGCCTAGCCGGGAGCGTTGGCAAGCCTTTGGCATATAGTGTGTCTGAGCTGCTTGGGCGGGGCGATGACCCATCTGAGGGCGATATCTGCAGCCATATGAGCCAGATAAATCAGCAGGCAAAACCCAATCCCCACCCAAAATCCATCTGCACACAGAAGCATGTGAGTAGGAGCGTACGTTACCACTTACTGAGATAGGATGGGACAAACCCAAACTGTCTGGTGACCCTGCTGTGCTTCTGTCGTCAGGCAGCCAGTTGCCCTGAACTGCCTGCTGGAGCATGCGCCCACCTTGCCGTGCTGGGATCCACCTGTAAAAGCAGCGGGATGAGTGAAAGACCTGTGAGGATTAGTTTATGAACGTATGGCTCCATGAAGTGGCACACACTGGTAAATTGATAGTAGCACGTAACTACAGGCTGCATGGACTGCTGTGTGCATCTGACCACGATGGCGAAACTCACACATGTCAGTCCTTAGCCACCAGTGCAGGGAGAACGTCCTCCCTGCATGGGCACGTAACTGTGGGCTCAGCTCACGGGTGTGACTGCCTACCTCTTCAATGCAAGAGTGTGTCCTCCACCGCTTGATCTCCGCGAACGTACAGCCAGGAGGCAGCGCCCAGTTGTGTTGGTTTGCCCCCTGTTGGAGTAACAATCAGAATTCAGGCGTAGAGTATCTTCCATTGCATAACCCTCAGCGGTTCACGGCAAGATCAGGCAGGTTAGGATGCTCGCATAAAAGTGGGATCTTTCGGTTAGCCTTCCATCCCAGCTGGACCATGCTTTTAAGGTTGGCACTTGCGGTTGGCACGTACATGGTGGAGGCTTCCCTTGTAAGCTGGCGCTGGATGCCTCCCTGTTGCCTCCTGAGACCATGATTGGATTGCCTTCGGTGGACCTGCCGTTGGTTCCACCATGGGCTGTGGCCTCTAACGAAGTTTAAACCCTGCAAAGCATATCCCAGTGGGTCCATATTCCGTCAAGGTGTATCTTCTGTTGCGGTACTGCTCACCTTCACTAGCAGCTGGGGTCTGGGCAAGGCTGAGAGAAATAGTCTTCTTCCCGGTGCTGGCTG
This sequence comes from Pseudopediastrum boryanum, assembly GCA_963556185.1. Classification (NCBI taxonomy): domain Eukaryota; kingdom Viridiplantae; phylum Chlorophyta; class Chlorophyceae; order Sphaeropleales; family Hydrodictyaceae; genus Pseudopediastrum; species Pseudopediastrum boryanum. The sequence continues at coordinate 3,172,769 of OY744505.1, read as the reverse complement.
AGGTGCCATAAGCACGCCCATCTGGCGTACTCCATGCTGTCCTGTTGAAAGCTGCGAGGGGCCACATTGGGCCCCACGCAGATCCGTGCCTTGCACGTGTGCCATTGCCTGGGTTAACTGCCCATGGCTCCTGCATCATCAACATATTGTCAAGCTGTGCACTGGCAGCAGCTACACATGTAAAGGCTTCTGTATATAAAGGCACAGCCATATTTCTGCACGGCCAGCGATGAGCCACGGGAGCTTCCCCCGCAGCTTCCCCCGCAGCAACCACTGCATCTATCAGGCTCTGCAGCTTTCTACTTTGTTTTCAGAGGTACAGGAGGAAACGGTTTATTAATCATTTTTAGCATGGATTCGCAGGCAAGTGATGCTATCTACTCGTCGAAGCGCCATCAATTGCCTGACATACAGTGGAGCGGCCTAGTAACGTGGCCCTCACTGACCTCGCTTAAGAACAACCCTCCATCCAAAGATCTCAGTGAGAACTTGTATATAAATAGTACGACATGTGTTAATGGAGGTGGGCTTCCATTCTCTCGGCAATCTGCTATGGTATGTCCTTTTCGAGGGATCGGGTGCAAAGCATAGCAGCACCGGCAAGGATGTGTCCCCTGCACACTAGAGCATCTTTACTCTTGCGCAGCCCCCTCTAGCCCTATGTGGCAGCAAAGGTCGATGAAAGACTTCATCTGCTGTGGACCAGGTTGACTCCAGAACCCCGGGTTGCCTCCTAGTGCCATTGGTGCCTTGGGTTACGGGTATGAACGGGAACTGCCTGTCCCATAGGTTGCTTATGCCGCACTTCCAAGAGTCTAGCGCTTCGAGTTCATGCTCAAGCTCTTGATTGGAAGGACTGACGCGATCTCGACCACCCGCACATGTCATTGCACCTGGACCCACCCACCCTTAGCATACCAGCGTACCGGGCTTGCATGGCTGGACAGAATGTAGACCAACTTGTGTTACTGGCTGGCAGCAGCTAGAGTGATGACTGCCTAACAGTAAACCACCTTAAGTCCCTCAAGATGGCAGATATGAAAGACATCCTCGGGGTACCGCGCAACGCGGCACCCACTGAGGATAAGAAGCCTGAGAAGAAGGAACGCGTCAAGCGACCTGAGGGGATGAGCAGGGAGGCATTTGCTTTGTTGGGTGGATCCAACCCCATCATCCCCCGCCATATGCTTGATGGCTTCAAGAAGAAGGACAAGCAGCAGAAACCCAAGCCATCAGCCAAGGGGACTGTTGTGTACAGACGGAAGCCATTCAAAAACCAGGCTCGCACGGATGCCTTAGAGCTGGTCCACTGGGTGAAAGGATTTAAGGATGCAACTGGGAGGATCAGGGATGCCCATGAGGGAGATTATGTGTATGCAAAGTACAATAAAAAGGTAAGTGCGTGTCAGGTCACCAGAACTGCTATTATCATAGGACGGCCAATATATTCAGGTACTTGGGGCAGCAGTATCTTACTTAAGCCCGCAGAGACTGCTGTTGATCTCCCAGCGTCAGCGGCTGTTGACCATGGTCTTAGGAAAGCAGGTACATGAACTCACGCAGCCTGATTGAAAAAGTGTATGTCTCTTATAGGCTTGTTGAGGAAGTTTGCACAAGTCAGTGTTGTGAGCACAGCACTGCCGGTACAAGGATTCACTGCAGCAGTGCAACAGTTGAACAATGCAGTCTCTGTCCGTGGCAATATGATTGTGCTACGTGCCTGCGTTTGAAGTGTCATTAGCATGACAATGCGGCTTAACACTGCTATATACCTGCATTAAGATGCCATCACCATGGCGATCTGCTATCGGGCACAGAAGGGCAACCTGGCTGTATGGAAGTAGTAAGGGTCTAAAACAGTAAATGGCAGGGGTTGAAAGCATAGTACATGAGCCCTGAGAGCTCTTGACAGCATTTGGTGAATCTCAGGCGTTGCATGCTTAAATGTAAGTGGCCTGCCGCTCCATCTGTGGATGAAGAACATGCCACCTCTCCAGCAGATACGCTTGTGGCTCTGTCATCTGCAGGTGATGCTGTACAAGTATGACGATGAGGAGTGGGAGAGCCTTATCAAGGCTGATAGTGCCGGCTGGTCAAAGGAGGAGACTGATTACCTGCTGGATCTATGTGAGCTGTATGATCTGCGCTTTGTGGTCATCACAGACAGATATCAGGTACAAGGACATTCACAGCATGCTCATGTTCTTACAATGCTGTTGTCTTCCTTGTAGACCTTGTTCTCTGTGTTGGTAGCTCACGGTGTACAATATTTGGATGATCAGTGCCCTAACCCTTGTATTCCAGTCAGACCACCTGCATCATGCAGAGTCCTCAGGAACAGAGTGTTGTGTGCTTCCCTCCATTCAAGGGCGTGTTTTACAGCATTCAGCAGCAGTCCAAGGATGAGGCCAGCACAACTCCTTAAGTCCCTTCAACAGCCATACATGTCTGGATCTGCAGAGCCTCAAGGGTCACAGGTTGGTGGTTATTGCTTACGGCAAGACTGCTTGTTTCTGGCTACCTAATTGTGATGAGGCTTTGAGGCTCATGTGTGTGCGGTAAGGTTGGAGGAGGCATATTTTAGTGGAGGCTTTCAAATGCTCTACTGACGTGTAATGAGCAGATGCCAGCATTGTCAGAGATGCTGAAGCTGCCATTCCTTCATGTTACCTATACTGCAGTTCCCTGGTGGCCCCCAGCGTACAACAGAGGATCTCAAGGAGCGCTACTATGGCATCGCTAGGAAGCTGCTTATAGCACGTGAAGGCACAGACGCCACCATTGCCAACCACAGTTTAGTCCGCAACCCATACAATGCAGCACATGAGCGAAATCGGAAACAAGCGCTCATCGCGCTGCTGCACAGGACTCCACAACAGGAGGAGCAAGAGAACTTGGTGAGGCTCAGAACCTGTAGTGTGGGAATGGGCTGGTGGGCCCACCTCCTTGTCAAGGGGGTGTTAAGCAATCTGTGCGTCAGCTCATGGTCTTGCATCTTCGTCTTATAAGTATAAATAGCAGAATAGCTTTATCGTTATGCCGACTGGCGTTGCCTGTTCTCGCTGCAGAACCAGGGTAGGGATGCTATCATTGGTTGTGTCCTGACAGTGCTCTGTGGTGGGTCATCATGTTGGGGGGGGGGGCTCAAGCATGCTCCAGCAGCTGCAGGACTTGAAGCAGGGTTGAGTAAGGTGGAGTCTATATGTGCGTACAAAACAGGCATTCACAGGCATTCCATGATGCTTGCACTGTGCACCAATGCTATGCTCCTGCATAGTAGAGTACATCCCGACCTTTGATCTTCCCATGTCATGTTGTGCACTTTCTGCAGGTACTAGAGCAAGCTAGGCAGATAGAAGAGAAGCGTAAGGCAGAGGCCGCTGCGGCGGCGGCAGCGGCAGCAGCAGCAGCAGCGCAGGCAAAGAAAACTGCAGCAGCTGTGGCAGGCAGGGGTGTGCATGTGCCTGATTTGCCATTCAGCCCAGAGGACCTGGTCTACCCACAGGTGAATACTGCTTTACTCGTATTCCTAGTAAACAAGTGCCCTGGCGACTGGGTGTTATGGCAGCAGGAGGTTCAATGGTCGAGGACCTGCCTACCTATGATGCTGCTTATCCAGGCCAAACCTAGCCGCTGGACCTCATGTCTAGGCGTATGTTGTCATACATGCAAAAGACAACAGGTATTCTGCTCCACCTTGCTGTTCTTTGTGACAGCTTGAGGTGCAGGGCCTATGGCAGTTTTTGCTATGGCACGTTATGAATTGTGTTGATATTCAAGCCAAAGGGTTAGCACTGTGACTTGAACATGCAAGTCGTCTGAGAGAGAGAGAGTTCGAGTATCAGCAAAGTAAGGAGTAAGGAACAAGACAGGCATTGATGCAATGCTTGTGTTGTTGCTGACACTTACTCTTGTTATGTCTGACATGCGTCCCTTGTGATGGCCTGAAGCTTATATGGCAGTGAACGCTATGACTTCGCCACAGACAGCTTTGGTTTGAGTGCTGATTGTTCCGGCTGTTGCTTCTTGCCTGCAGAGCTTCCCAAATGGTCCTGGGGTTGGGGTCCCCTCCCTGCTCAACCACAACCTGGAGCCCATGCGGCCGCCACCCGGTGTCTACGCCCGCAGCACCCACATGCAGACAGTGGTGGCGCAACAAGCCACCGCACTCATGGGAACTTCCACGTAAGTGCATCCTATATGCAACCTGCTGCGCACTTAGTACTGGGTAGGCACTATCTCTAGCTGGGTCATCAGTGATGCTTATGCCCTGTGTTGGTTCCTTGATGATGTTCAGTCGATCGTATGTTATATTGCCAATTGTTGCTGGCAAGCAGAATGCTGCTGCTTAGGCGTCTGTCATGTCCAGGTTGGCGGCTGTGCTGGAGTTGGCTACACCAAGGTTTTGCAGTTTGCCGGTGGCCCCGTACGACTTGAATATGCATGATCATACACTTCAGATGAACTTGGACGGTCTATCTGTCTAGCAGCAGTGGTTGTGCTCTTTGTATATACTGGTATCCTGTGTCAGGATTCAATCCTTTGAGCTTGATCTGCTGCTATGTATTTGCAGGCGGAACCAGAAGCTGGTGGAGCAGACGCTTACAGAGTTGGGGTATGCAGGGCAGCCCAGGGTGCACACCAGGGCTGTGGTGGGGGCATACTTGGCGTTGCGTGGTGAGATCTGCCACATGCTGGAGCTGAAGCGCCAGGTGAGAAACGTTAAACATATGCAGTCGAGGTGTTTGATGCTAATCGTTGCTTGTTGGTTGTATGGCATGTGGTACTACAGGGGGTTCAAAGATATTGGCAGCAAGGTCTTACTTCTCATGTCGCAGCACATAAAAGGTGGAGGGGTAAACTAGCAGGGGCAGGCCTTTGGGATCCTGTTCTGGAGGCTGAATGGTAATGTCTGTGAGTGTCAAGTATGCTATGGAGTGTAGCTCATGGGGATAAAAGCAAGATATGAAGGTGCAGCATATGGGTGCATGGGCAATGTTCAGACAAGAGGTAATATTCAGGCATGATGATTGGCAAAAGTGCTTCTCGCTTTTTGTTTGAATGAGAGGGTCAGTTGCTGCTCCTGAGGCAGTCTAGAGGTTGTTGACAGGTATGTTTGCAGATCAATGAAAGGTAGAACATATACAGCGCTTGTTCATATGTGCGCTGCAGGGACTTCAGGCCGCTGTCACTGCACTGACTAAACGTGTAACTGGTCGACAGGCATCCTTCAATGTTCCTTTCCTACTAGGCTGGCAATTAGTTGCCACGGTTGCAATTACAAGCATTTATTGTGTCTGAGCATGGCCAATTGTACATCCTGTTGTGTACCCTTTCTGCAGATTCAAAATAGAGGCATGGGAGATGGCAAGACCAAGCGCAAGAAGGGTGATGATGGCCCCTCCATGAGGACAGAAAAGCGGCAAAGGGTAGCAAAGCGCTTTGACTGAAGCAGGGGCAAGGGGGGTGGCCATGACAGGGGCAACCAGCCTGTTGTTATGGACCCAAGCTGCATTTGGTTCTGTCGGTGGCTGGGGGCTGAAAGAAGAAGCTGTCATGGTAGGGGGCACATAGCACAGCCATGTGCTGGCAAGGGGCCAAATGTCTGGCATGCATGGCTATTGATAGATGCCATGCCTGCCGGGGCCGGAGAAGGTTCTAAAGCATAATGCAGGGTTCTAAATCATAATGCAGGGTGCCGCTGCAGCGCCGTTTTGGGCTGGGTGGCCGAGAAGGATCCTTCTGTAATTCCATGTATTGTGTTATCTTCGTTTGGCAGCCGGATGGTTTTCGCAAGACTCATTTATCAGAAGGTGGGTTACAATTCAAGGCATGCAGTTCGCCGAAAGGACGGTGGTCGGTGTCCTTGTGCAGTGTTGAGCGGTGTACCGCGTTTTGGTTGAGTGTTTGTCTGGCTCTGTGGTAGATAGTATCTAATGTATGCTCTGTAATCAGTCCTTTCCGCTCCCCTAATGACTGAGTCCTCTAATCATTTGATAGCCACGCCGTGAGGTGCAAGACGATGGATGGGCTGCCGGTCCGGTACACGTAACATAATATAGTCCCTTTGAAAGAAGCAAGCACGCAGGCTGTAACGTACACATCTGGACGGGTTGGGAGGATGTATTAGGACAGAATGATATCGGACAGCGCCCTGTCAAGACAATCAGTCACTCTACCGGACTAAGTAATGGGACATGTGAGCGCCTGAGCGGAATGCCGTCAGTGTTTCGGACGCTTGCCCACTAGATCCGCACTCATAGCAAGGTTTCAGGATCTATTATGCAGGGCCTTACCAGGAGGCACACTTCATGTCTACTGCGGCAAGTGGCGCTGAGTTTCCTACACAGTTCAAGCATGTATTTGCTTCACTTAAGGGCCTACCCCTTTGTGGCATGCACACGCCCAACCAGTGGGGAGAACACATACCCAGTGCCTTGTACTAGCCAACAGTCTTGTTTGTCTATCTGAATGCATCCTATTACAGGTAGCATGTAACGACTATCAGGGCTGTACTGCTGAGTGCAAGATTGAGTTGTAGGTGCAGCCCACGACCCACATCTACCCGCACACTACCAATTACCATTTACCAAATGGCCCCGTCAAAGCGGGGCGCCGGTGGGGGCAGCGCCACCCACAAGGAGCCAACTTAGGCTCCAACGGCATACTCAAGTTCTTGTCCAAAACGCACACAATGGCTGCCACCAGCCAACCCTGGATCCCTTGCTAGCCAATGTATGTCAGGCCAGCCCATTTTGACTTGCCGTGCACTGACCAGTGGTCCCAGTCAGCAGCAAGCCTGCATAATTAGTTCCAACATACTTGCTCAGGGTGCAGCCACCAGCCTACATGTGCATGTCAAGACGCACCAAAAGGACCCTAAAAGCATAATCTGCTGTACCATGCAATGCTGCTCTCATCGGCTACACAGACCCAGCCCCACTTGAACAAGGAGATGTTTACACATCCATGAAATGCCATACATACTTGGAGAGGACAAACTTACTAAGCCCGTCAGGCCAAAATGCCAACCTGTGTGGACATGCCCCAAGGGCTGCCACCTGGCGCCTCTGCTCCTTGAAGTCCCTACACCTCACTGGTACTGCTACTGCAGGTTGTGATGCTCGCACTCCCTTATGATCTGCATAGAGACTCATCAATGCAATGCTGCCAACCTATTCACAAACCAGCAAATGCCTCCGTCATCCAAGAACATTGCAGCAGCAGCCAACCTGGGACTGATCTGCAGAAAAGAGTTAGCAGTAAGCTGTTGCACCGGCTGCAGCAATGAGTGGCACCCTTGAATGCCCACTCTTATCAGGGTAGCGGTGCATATGTGGCAGGGCACGTCCATCTTCATACCTTTACACACCATTCCTTAAAATCCATTAATCCATGCTCTACTAGTACGGAAGCTTTTGTATGAGCTTCTCCATGGTGTAAAAGTGTGGCCAGTCTTGACCTAAGTTGATAGTAGGCAAACTTTTGGCGCTACACCGAACAGGTGCCGTTGATCCAGTTCCTCGTGAACACTTGCTGCAGGATGCCATCACGCACAGCAACTGGCAGGCAGCTGAAGGCCAAGCTGCCTACGCCCAGTCAAGATTGCCATTATCTACTTCTGAGTGCCACATCGGCAGAAGACGCGCCAGGACATATGCGTGCGCTTGTACACGGCAGCCCCCCACAAGGCGACCGCCACATTCTAGGCATGGCGGTGCCTAGGGAACTCCCACCACTTGAATGTGCTTGGTCAGCAATGCACAAGTGCCATTTAGTGCGCTTAGTTGCTCCACCCCGGCTGGCCCCCTTGAGAGGACATCCCCAGCGGCCAAGGTTGACTGAAGCAAGTCACCTTGGGAGCTGTTGATCCTTGGCATCAATTGCACCTTGATCACTCCACCGGACAGCAGCTGCACAATGGATAGAGTTCAAAACAGCCACTTTAAACAACACCCACCGCCCTATTGCCGTAAGGGTGTTCCAGCCCACCAAGGCTACAACTTAGTTGCGCTTGAAAGCATTCCGGTAGTCAACTTTGTTTGGTGGTGCCCGCGTCCACTTGTGCAGCTTCTTCTCTAATGTGTCAGCAGCCTCATCGAAAGCAGAGTACAAGTCATCTCCAAAACCAATGGCCTTGAGCTCCCCTTGGCGCAGGTAGGTATCATGAAGCTGCTTGTTGAGCTTATGGGGCCGCAGTGTCACTTCAGCTTGGGAGTTCCTACAGGAGCCATATGAATGGTCAGGGTAAGCAAACTGATACAAATCGCAGAAGTGCTAAGAAGCAGTAGCAGCAGGGTTGTAAGGGTGACTTTACTTGGCTTCATCAATAGTGGAAAGTGCGATTGAACGCAAGTAAATCCTCACATTCCAGCAAACGAGCACAACAGTATTCTACCAATAAGGTGCACCTTGCCCATGTGAGGATGCCTAGCCTTCGTACTTCGGAGCCAGATGTTCCTAGTGATTCGTCTGATGAGGAACTGGTTGAAGTCTAGATAGCTACATGTTTGGGTATTCGCCTTGGTTGGTGTGCTGGCCGTCTTGGGTGGTACATCTGCGGTGGACTTACTGGACATCCTGCTTGGTTGGTGCTCTGGATTGTGTTTGATTTGGATACACCCATCAGTCTCCTGCTGGTGATTTGTTTGCCGTGTCCGTAGTTGGATGTCTGCTTGGGTATTCCTCTTGCTTGGTGGTATGGATTCCATTGTTTTTGGACCCATCCGATGGTGTGTTTGGTCGTTTCGACCTAGCAGCCCTTTGCGGTTGCCGCACCTTAAATTTTTTGTTTGTTTGTTTGTTTACATTACCCTGGCGCCTTGGCGTAGTGGTTAGCACTTTCCATTGCTATCCACTAGGTTGCCAGTTCGAATCCCGTTGCGGGCGGGTCTTCGAAGGGTCATGCCGTACGCGTATGATCGGGTCAAAGTGTGGGTTCGCCCACGTTGCCGACCTGAGGAATGACACTGAATCAATGTGTCGAATGCACCTCAGGTCCTTCGCAGGCAAGCACACATTTGAGCAAGCTGCACATTGGAGGCAAAATCCTGTCACCGGACAGGCCACCCAATGTCAACTGCTTAACCGAGTGTGCTATAGCTCCCCAACTGGACATATAAATATTTGAAAAGATAGCCAGCATGTAATACTTCTTTGAACAGTAGCATCTAGGGCTTCAAGCACACAGTGGCTCACAGTCTCATGCAGTGAAGGGCTTATGACATTGCACAATGACAAGGTCTACTGTGCCTTCAGGGCAATTAAAGCACAGCAGGAGCTAAATCAATTTGATCCCGCTATTGTGCTGGTTAGCATTTTCTATTTGCTACTTACATTAATCGGACATCCACCTCCTCAATTCCACCCTCTGCCTCCAGGTACTGGCCTCCCATGAACTTCTTGAAAGTCTCTGACAGGCGTTCCTTAACGCGCTTCTCCACCTCATCAGTCACATCTACATGCCTGCCATGGATAGAGTAGCTGGTCTCCTTGTTATTTGATGATGCAGCGCGTGCCAGTACCACGACAGCCCGAGGCCTCGCAGCAAATCTGGTTGCCTGCAAGTTGCAGAGGTTGGAATTACGGGATGTAAGCCAGCACATGCATCACTGTGACCATGCATCACTCTTACGACCCGTGTCAGCCGTTTCTGCAAGAAATGCATTACGAAGCCAAAGTGCTGCCTGTTCCGAGACATGACATGGGGGTCAGTACGTTCAGATTTAAGAACTGATATGAGGCACAACTGCAGGCTCGCACTCACATTGCTGCGAGCCGACGGAAGGCGGAGCGATGTGCCCCTGTCTGAGATGGACAACATCCCGAGAGTTGATAACAGCAAAGTCGTGATCTTTCGGAGACCAGTGGTAACAGTGAGCACAACCACGCACTCATGCAATAAAGTATGTGAACCAGTATATGTACGACCGTTCTCACGGCCTCTGTTAGCTCAGACAGGCGAAGCAGCAAAGCTGTCAGAATGGCGTCACTCTGGTCTGGGCCGTGCACACGGCACGGGACCGAAGTGACTGCTGTTGACACCTGCATTTAGCGGCAAATCTGTGTCCGGGGATGTCTGTTTACTATTATCTGGCGGGATCAAGAGCCCTCATCTTGAATGTTGGCGCACACAACCGATCCACAATCTGCAGTGCTGGCCCGGAGTCGTTCCTAGCATGTAAGGGGCAAAGGGCTTCAAAAAGCAGGAGAATGATACCTATAATCCACGTAGTGTGGTGTATGGCCTGCAAGTCAAATTCATGCCTGCTTCATGTACCCAAACTAAAAGGACGCCTGTGACCGCAGTTGACTTACACGCACGCAGGATGCAACATCCCATTTCTTCATTCAAAGCCCAATATTCAGCGCCCTAAATGGGGCTGTCCTGCTTAAAGCAAAACCTAGTTGCACTTGCCAGACCTCATGCAACCAACCTCCATCAGCCATATCATACCTTGCGTGGCATAAACAGCACAGAGCTTGGCACAGCCACCAGCAGGACGACTTCGGTTTGCTGCCCGTCCTTCAGTGGTAGTTCACTGAACAAGAACAGACAAGAACACTCCCAGAGTGCATTACAGTGCACTCACCCCGCCAGGTGCATCCCACCTGGTGCACTTCTCCTTGTCGGCCACAGTGAACAGTGCATGTCCCTCGTACCTGGTCATATCCAAGACCTCAATCTGTGACACCGACAAAGCCTTTTTTCTCTGCAGACCCATATGCACCATGCCAACCAGCAGCGGCTTAATGACAACGCCATCATTAACTGCACCCACATGAACCTTAATGTATAATTACAAGCACTCCGAAGCCATGAAGCTAGGGCAGTAGCCGTGTGTACAAACGCTGATAGACATATACAAGACAGTGTACATGGCATATTATTCACAGTAGCATTAGCAGGACACCGTCCATCCTCCAGGCACAAACACACATGAAGTGGCAGCCTTAATCCGCAAAGCCAGACAGGCCGTTGAGGGCATATCCCCCTACTCCTTAGCACATGAAGGTTGGGCAACGCACCTAAGTCCAATAGCTCTCAGCTTCTGCTGTTCTAAAGGCGGTTGCATCACATATGGTCATGTGGTAAGAGTCAACATTGGCTGCTGCTACTGCTGCTGGTGCCTTGCAAGCCCTATTAGGGCAGCATCACTTGTGCTTGGTAACAGGGTTGCAGATCCGGCAGCGCCAGACCCCATGCTCACATGTGAAGCCAGTAGCCTCCTTTGCCTCCTTCTTCTGCCTCTGCAACCCCAGCAGAAGCAGCACCACGTAAAGCACAGCTTAGCTCTAGCAGACTAACAAGGAATAGGAGAACTGCACAACCTGCAGCAGGTAAATCTGAAGGCTGTTTGGTATGAGCTGCTTGTGGGCATTAGGGACAAGACAATAAGAAACAAACAACCATGCGGTACATGCTATGGGGTTCTGTGATACCAGGCACACGCATATTTGTGAAAGTGTCAGCAGCTCTCCTTTGTCTTTAGTTTGAACCGGTGCGTGCGGTGAGTGCATGCCAGCCATAGCATTGTGAAGCAGGAGACCAAGGAGGACAAACACAGCCTACTGGGAATTGTTGTTAGAAAGGAGTGTGTGGGCACCTGTCGCAAGCCAAGCATGCATGCGGCAGCGCAACTGTTAGCCGCATGTGTTAAGAGACTAAAATGATGAGTCGTAAGCACAGCTGGCCTAGATGCTGGAGGCTCAGCCAAATTCAACTAGGCTTTTAAACAGATGCACCACAGCGTGATGCAGCCAGCTGCTGCTTGGTGCAGGTGTCATGCACTGCCCTCCTGAGCATTAAGCTGCTGCTAGATGAGAGGGACACAAGCTGGAGGGCAGGACGGGCCACTGGTAGTATAAAGCTGCACTGCTGCCTGTAGCTTACCTCCCTTTCGTCCTTGGCAAACCTCTTGCTGGTATGGAAGAAGGCTCTCTCAAAGCGATTAGCCTTGCAGGTTGCCAGCCGCTCCTGCAACCAAGGTGATGTATTGAAGTCTTGCGGAAGCGTTTTGCAGCCCTTCCTTGCGTATACTACATCTCTCAGTGGCCAGCATTCAAAGCCTAGAGCTACCTTACCTCCTCCTTGTACTGCTTCTCCTGCTCACGCTTGATCTTCAATGCCTCTTGGACCTCACGGTCGTGCTGTTTGGTGGCTGCGAGCTTGTCTGCAGAATACCAAATGTTCAGGCATGGCAAATCTGATTCCTCCGGAAATTGACACGGATTCTTGCAGAAGTGGACCCCTAATCACTTTTTAACTACCTTTGTGCTGAGCTTCCTGATTATTATGGTTTGGCTTCCCTGTGACGTTAGCCACCAACGATTTGAACTGCTCCATTCCGTCTGATCCGACGGCTTATGCCTGCAAAGGCTTTCCGTAAGTGGACCTTGAAGACCGCGACGCGGTTACATGCTAGGATGATGCATTGCTGAGACTCAAAGATCCAGGCTGCTGAGTATGTTATTACTCTGATCCGTTCAGCCCTAGCACAGTACCTTAAGTCTAGGCGAGGCCCTGCAACTCTTGCTAAAATCAGATAGGTTACGATGTCGCGGCAATAGGCGATATCCGGCAAGCAGCACTACTGAGAACCCGACACTAAGCGGTGGCTTATTGCTGCCAAACAGGTATGGGGGTGGGGCTTCTGTGACTTGCCTTTGCTCGAAAGCAGTCACTCGTGCAGCACTCAAGTGACACGTCAGCCGTACAGGCTTCATGCTTTGATAGATTTCGCCATCCTACGTCTTGATACCTCGCTCGTCAAAGCCTGACTGATAAGCCGCATATACCAATTGATGCATGGGAGCTTGCAAAACGCTGACCTTCGCAACTGTTGCATGTGTGTGGATACATCGCCCTTCTTGTGCTAGATTGGACCTCACAGTTCATCGCAATGCTTACGCTTGAAGCCCGTGGGACCTCCCTACGTGCTCCTATTCCCTTTTCTAGACATGTCCCAGTCATTAACCGGTCTCGAACCGTACCCAAGTCTGTCGCTAATAGTGATATTTCGACGAAAGACTGGCGGTCACAGAAGATGAGCGATGTTGCTCATAGATTTTTTGACCGGATATGGTCTCGAGGGGAGACGCAGCTGATTGATGAACTCCTTGCGGAGAACTTCGCTTACAAGGACATGATCTGGGCAGCCAAGCGACCGATAGTTGGCGTAAAGGCGTTCAAGGCATATGTTGAAGGAATGCGCACTGCATATCCTGACCTGTACTATGAGATTACGTCGGTAAGTGCCAATGTCAGCAACTCCGCATAGCCCACACCTCCAAGCAACAGGCCCTGCTGGGGGTCCTGCCCTGCACCTATGCCCCCCCGCCCCTCCCGCGGGCCAACACTTACGCCAATGTCGGCCCTTCTACTTTCTCAGGTGGGCGTTTCGGACCCTAGCCATGTCTTTGTGCACTGGGACTGTCATGGCACCAATTTGCAGCCGACAGTGGATGAGCACGGCAAGCCCCATAAGCCCACCTTCCATGAGAGTCACATCAGTGGCATTGACATCATCACCTTCACAGAAGACCGCAGCAAGATCCAGGAGGTCGTCATATACAGGTATGTCATGGGCATTACGGCCGGCTTGGACGCAGCAGCTTCCTGCAATTCTACGCCCCTGTTGAGCCATGTAGCCTCTGGCAGCAGCGTTGTTTCAGATCGGTACCTGGGGAAAAAGTGCAGTTATAACCTGGATGGTCAGTGCTAGAGCACAAGGGAAGTTAGTAGTTGTGTGGGCTGCATCTTTTGTGGGTGTGCAAACTTCCACACCAGGACAGTCCCACTTAGGTTGTCATAGTGTCTGTCCATGTATGATAGGTTGTAGCACTGATTTGTGGCCAAGCAGGCTTTGTAGCGTGACTTGGTCATAGATGAAGGTAAAGGGGTGATGTACAGGGCCATGTAGCGTGTACTAGTCTGCATAAATACAACGCACTCTTTCAAGGAGAGAACAGGCCTGTTGCCTCCCGCTGGGCCACTTCATGATCGTAGATCTTGTCTAGCAGATTGGGCATACCATGGTAACGCCTGAGGTAGAACTGCTGTGTGGCTTTGGTAAGCTTGCCATGGAAGCCGGTTTTCCCATCTTGCCTGCAACACCACTAATAACTGCCACCAGTGTACAGATGAGGGTCCCCATCCTCCTTCGGCAACCCTATGTTGGGTCACTTCGGCGTGGGGAGGCTCTCCACGTGAGAACTTGGGTCGGCGGGGGTTTAGGATGAGATCCCCATGCTGACCCTTTTTCCACATGGGAATCCCAAACATTCCCATTTAAGCCGGTTTTAGCACTTCTGATGCTGGTACCTCCCTGTAGCCGTACACCCCTTTCCAAGCCAGCATGGCTTGAATGCGATCGCAGCTGTGCACCAGCCAGAACTCCTTGTAATTGTCTCAGCCCAGGGCTGAAGTAGTTTAGCATGGGATCCCTTGAAAGCGGCGTGGGTTTCCCAAAAATGCATGGGCTCAATCCCAGGCCCACCCTAACTTCCAACGCTAGCTTTTGGGGGTGCTGTGTGGGCTTCTAGGTTCGCAGGGCGGAAGTAACCTCCGTGACATTCCTGGGCTGGGCCTGGCTTCCAAGGTGGGGAGACCCAGCCAAGCCATGCTCAGTCACATTTACTCCGTGTTTAAACTGGTAGTCACTGCGCACCATTGTTTCCAGTCCATGTCCTCAAATATCATTTCTAGTGCTGCTCGTTATCTTTGTGGACAGAGAGAGAGGAAGAGAGAGAGAGAACTACGCAAAGATTTGTGGACTTTGTGGACAGCCATCTTTGCTGCTGCTTATGCAGTTCATGTACTCCCATTTAAGTACACCAACTAAACCCTCTTAGAGCTTGTACATCTCATCAAGCAGAGCGGCTCCATTTCAGGGTTTTTTGCATGCCCCATAGAGATGAGAGTGGAAGTGACTGGTCAAAAGCTTAAAAGAGAGGGCAGTGCATGGCCCTAACCCACCAAGCGCACTGACTGAGCAATGCGATGAGCTCGTGTGAGCTTGCAAGGCCAACAGGAAACTTTTGCTTGCACTTATAGCTTAATAGCAGGCAGATACAGCCATAATCCCTTGTGCTGAGGGCCGAGGGCCCTGAAGGTGGAACTGAAGTGGATGCCCTAAATAAGGCGTTAAGTGCTGGGCTTGCTGTTGACTGGATCAACTGGTTAATGTATGGCAAGCCAAACAATAAACAAAAAATTTAAAGTGCGGCAACCGCAAAGGGCTGCTAGGTCGAAACGACCAAACACACCATCGGATGGGTGCAAAAACAATGGATTCCACACTAATAATCAATAACCACCAGCCAACTACGGAGACTGCAAACAGTGCGCATGAAACAAAACACCAGGAGGAGCTATCTGTTGCCAAAGCACACAATTGGGAGCACCAACCAAGCAAGCTCATCTGGACCACCCAAGATGTCCAGAACACCAACCAAGTGAATACCCAAGCATGTACCAAAACTGTGCTGGTCTGTCATACACGGCCTGTCAAGGGATTGGTCAGTCAGTTGACACCTTGGAGGCTCGTACTGGCTCCGGGTTCTTCTCTATAAAAGTCTGAACATCTAAACTGCACCTTGTGCAGCAAGTGCTGATATGAAGCGGTTGCTCAATTGCTGCTGTGTGCAGGCAGCCCACCCTTGAGGAGCGGGAATTCCTAGAGGAAGAAGCCCTGGAGCAGGACAGACTCACCATCAGACTGGAACGTCTGCACTTCGACAGAGGCTCTCCTAAGTAGCTACGGGGCTGTTAGAGCTCCGGTGGTCTTTAAATTGTGAGCCTGACGGGTAGCATTTGGATTTTGGGACTTACTTCAGGTCTGGGACCCGGATGGGTGTGCCATCAGGTGGATAGCAGCATTTGTCATAGATGATAATGCCTTATCAGTGCGATGGAAGTCCTGGGGGCATGCTGGTGGCGAGGGGACAAACTGGCTCGCTGAGTGGGACGAACGACACTCCGTGTTAAGAATCCTTTGAGTGAACTAGTGGGGAAGTGAAGGTGGATCAAGTCGAAATTGTTTTACAATCCTGCCATTCTTCTGTTGGAGTCTAGCTTGCTGCGGGCAAAGTTTCCGTACAGAGGTGGGCGACGGATTATGCGCTCGCTCGACGGTTGCCTGTCTTTGTCGCATTACTCTCCCCTGATTTGCTTGTTGATTACCTGTGACAATCCAATAACACCAACCTCCCAACGGATATGCCCGTAAGTAAAGTCGTCGTTACTCCTCTGGCCGATTTCATTGCTTTGAAGGTTGTTACAGGCAAAAAGCAGGTCTTCATTACTTGACGAGTGGAAGTGAGACAGGACAGTACCCGAAGGGCTAGTGCCGCCCTTTCCCCCTGCCCGAGACTACCGTTTTGCTTCCCGAGACTTCCGTTTTGCTTCCCGAGACTTGCCGATTTGGCTCCGCAACCCTCGCCGAGACTTTCTTTCAAACTGCTTTTGCCGCCTGCATGGTCGCGAACAGTATGTACTTGGGGTATGCAGTGGCAGAAATAATTTTTTCGCAGAAGAAGCATTGCTTAGACCGCTGTTTCGTGTGCTGTTGGGGATGGCAAGCCTCGTGGAGATGGGATGCTCTACCGCTAGCGGGGCCCAGCTAAGGCCCAGCTTTCCAGCCCATGAATGCGCTCCATGAGTTGCTCGCGCATGGCTGTGTCTAGTTTTGTATTAGCCAGCTGTAAAGATGGAGAACGTGATCGTTGGAGGCCTCTGCCGTTGGCGCCAAGGGAGCAGCATTCAGTGGTGCACGCGCGTACGGACAGCGCTGGTTCGCTTTGCTGACGAGGGATGATGGCGGATCTGTGGCCTGGACACCGTTTCTCTCACGCACTTGAGCATTGAAAGAGTGGTGGCAGGCTGGGCTTCATGCTTCATCCTGCTTGGTGGCAGCCTGGCTGCGGAGCTTCCGAGGCAGCCCCCAGTCCAATGAGCAGAAAATGTTCGCTACCCAGAGGTAGGTATTTCGGCCCTTTCACAGACTTCAAGTATGACCCGTACATTGCTGTAGTAATAGTAGTATCGCATGCGTGACCTTCGAGGCATGCCTAAGTGGTATCGCTCGGTTTTCCCTATCGCTTCCTCATGCAGAAAAGGCCGGTTCTGGGGATTTTGTTAAGGAGCATCATGTGCTGGAATTGCCTACCACTTACCTGGGAAGCTTCGTTGCATTACTTTAAGCGTCTACCAGGGCTGCTATAGTCGATGGTCTTCTCGATATGGCCCTGCATAGGTGGCCCTCAGCAAGCCGTGCTCTTCTTGATTACATTAATCCTGTGTCTTCCGTAGCTCTCGCCAACAGCCTGCCTTCGTGCAGAATATCCGCCGTATATACGTCTCCCTGGACTCTGGTCAGGACTAGCAGTGTCAGCTAAGGAGGTTCTTGATCAGCGTACTAGCAACGCTTGCGTCTTCAACTAAATTGGCTAGTAGTCCTGTCGCTTGCAAGAGGCAGTGCTGGTCCTAGCGGCCAATTGCAACAGTATGCAGCATGAGGCAGTGCTCACTGGTGGTAGCAAGCTGCCAGCACCTAGCAGCAAGCCAACTGGACTTCCTTCAACATTTGGTAAGCATCAGCGGCAGCGAATGATGACAGCAAGGATTCAAGCAGCAAGTCCAGTAATGTGACAGTATGCAATAGCAGCTGTCGGAATATCTATGGCAAGCAGCCAAACAGCATTCACCCCATCCGTTTACCTACGGGTTGCCAACCCCAATGTGCAGCTTGAGAACGATCACTGGGTTGCTACAGTGTCGATTTTGCAATGGTGGCGGCTCCAGTTCCGGCCTTGCAATAATGCTTCAGCCAGTAACAGAGCTATCGCCTGTGTGGCGAGCATTCAGTCAGCTGTATGGTGAGCGGTGAGTTCAGAGCTAGAGCGGCATTGGGCACCACTGTTGAGGGTGAATAAGAAGGGCAAGACTTGGGATGGAATACATTATTTGGCTGAGATTCAGGTGCACTCACTTATTCATGTCTCCATCTAGGGCATGATATTCTCAGTCTTGGTTGTGGCGTTTGGAGATGCATGGAGCCATAGAACCACGCACATGATCCCAATTGGTGCAAGCAGGCAAGAGCATTCATGGCAATGGATTATGTTTAGCTATTTACCGCTTCGCTTCTCCTTCTGGAATGCGGTGCATGGGGTCTCAAACTCATGGCTCGAATTGAAAAATAGCTAGACCCATGCCCACTGCCAACGTCCATATCAAACTGTATTGTCACTTTAATTGCTGTTTGTTTTCTGGAAGGTGACTGATTTTGCAATCATGTTGACAAGCATGGTTAGAGGCAACAATTGCGGGCCCGTGCATGCATTGAACCTGAATTATTCCCAAAATTTGTGGTAATCTGTGTCATTAATGTGCTGCAACCTGTGCTGCTGAATGTGCAACAGCCTGTCTTACTGATGTGTTGCAACCTGTGTTACAGAATGTGCGGCAACCTGTGTCAGCTGTGTTGTGCTGCAGTCTCTGCCATTAATATGTGTTAAGAGAGACCACTGCACAGCCTTCTGGGCCATGCAGGACCCAAGCATGACCCCAACCAGTTTCTTAGTGAGGTGGGGTGAGTAAGTGCGAGAGCAAGATAGAGAGCCATAAGGCTGAGAGCATTCAAATATGTGAGATGGATCACTGCACAGCTTTCGGGCCGTGCAGCGCCTGCTTCATAACTCCATCATGTTTGTTAGTATGTGGAGAGCAGACTTCGTCCGCTCTGTGCAATTAAATGTGCTGCAGTCGGTCTGTGCTTTTATACCGGTATGTGCTGCAGTCTAGGCCATAGAGTGTCTCACAGATTGTCCTTGGCTGCGCACGCAGTTCTTGCTTTTACCAAATCAGTGTTGGGTTACTACGCTAAAGTGCTGTCCGTGCCTCTGTATGACTTGAGATGTCTCTGACTAGGTACTGCCAGCACTGTGGTCCAGGCCATGCCGGCCCTTTTTTTGTAACTGCGGCATTGAATGGTTGCCTCTAAGTATTTGTCAGATGACCCAGCAGAGGCGGCTGCAGATATTTGTAGCCGTGCTTGCCCCCTGCAGTCGCCCAACCAGCTTGGGGTAGCTGTTCTTTCTTCTTCCGCTGCAGACATCTGATACCTCATTGATATGAAGTGATATGTGCTTTGTGGTACATCCCTTGCGGTGCTTTGTCCTGTGATGATGAAGTTTGTGTGCAGCTTTTTGAGCAAGACACTGAACTGCTTGGCTGGCTGTTGACTGGGTCAGTTGGTCAGCGTACGGCAAGACGGTATGGGGTAGCAAGGGATCAAGGGAGGGCTGGTTGCAACCAATTTGAGACTCTTGGACATGATCTTTGATGGGGCCACTTGTTAATCTGTCAGTAATCTGTGGATCAAGGCTTCCAAAAAGCTTGAGGTGCGGGGCATATTGGCTTTTTGCTATGGCATATCATGGATTGCAATGACTTGGTGGTGGCAGCGACCCCTGCCCTTGGTGCAGGGTTTTTTCACCTTGGCTTGCACAGAAGTAGGTATCGTAGCTCAGGACGGGTTGTTACGTTACAGATAGATAGGCATGCACATGTTGCTATAGGTGTGTTTGTGTTCAATGGGGCGGAGATAGGTGGGTTTGATATCTACTTGGCTACTCCATTGGTTGATTGCTTGAAGTCTCCTAGTTGGGTCAGTAAGTACTATTGGTGGTCTGGAATAGATTAATTTTGCATTCATCCGATGGTCTGTTTGGTCGTTTCGACCTAGCAGCCCTCTTGCGGTTGCCACACGATTTTTTTGTATGTTTGTACCTTACACATCGTGAGTCAAGACATGCCACAACATAAGGGTTCCTAGAGAGCACACATCGTGCCGTGAGGACCTATGGGAACTCGGAAGCATTCATGCAGACCTCCTTCGGGCCGTGCGCTGCGCGCACCATTACCAAGTACCCGAAGGGCTAGTGCCGCCCTTCCCCACTGCCCGAGACTACCGTTTTGCTTCCCGAGACTCGCCGATTTGGCGCCGGAACCACTCCCGAGACTTTCTTTCAAACCGCTTTTGCCGCCTGCGTGGTCGCGAACAGTATGTACTTGGGGTATGCAGCGGCAGAAATAATTTTTTCGCAGAAGAAGCATCGCTTAGACCGCTGTTTAGTGTGCTGTTGAAGGTGGCAGACCTCGTGCTAGATGGGATGCTCCTACCGCTAGCTGGCCCAGCTTTCCAACCCATGAACGCGCGCCATGCGTTGCTCGCGCATGGCAGTGTCGAGTGTTGTATTAGCCAGCTGGAAAGATGGAGAACGCGATTGTTGGAGACCCCTGCCGTTGGCGTCATTGGACCAGGATCCAGTGGTGCAGGCGCGTACGGGTATTGCTGGTTGGCTGTGCTGACGAGCTGGTTGATGGCGGATCTGTTGCTTGTGTACCAATTTCTCTCGCCTGGGCATGAAAGGAGTGGTGACATGCTGGGCTTCATGCTGAATTCCGCTTGGTAGCGGGTGCGGAGCTTCCGAGGCAGCCCCCAGTCCACAATGAGAAGCAATTGTTCGCAACCCAGAGGTAGGTATGTCGACCCTTCACAGACTCCAGGTATGACCGGTCCATTGCTGCAATAGTAGTAGTATCGCCTGCGTGACCTTCGAGGCATGCCTAGTTGGTCTCGCATGCTGTTCCCTATCGCTTCCTCATGCAGAAAAGGCCGGTTCTGGGGATTTTGTTGAAGAGCATCATGTGCCGAAGCTGCCTAACACTTACCTGGGAAGCTTCGTTGCATTACTGTAAGCCCTACCAGGGCTGCTATAGTCACTGGTCTTTTCGATATAGCCCTGCATAGGCGGGCCCTCAGCAAGCCGTGCTCTTCTTGATTACATGGATTGTTCTGAATGAAGATTGCTCCTGTGGCTGCTGTCGCTCGCTAACAGCCTGCCCTCGTGCAGATTATTCGCCATATGTCCTCCTGGACCCTGCTCACTCAGAACCATCAGCCTCAGCTAAGGAGTTTCCTGATCAGCTTACTAGCAAAGCTTGCGTCTTCAATGTAATTGGCAACTAATCCCGTCCCTTGCAGGAGGCAGGGCTGGTGCTACTTGCCAATTGCAACAGTAAGCAGCAGGCGGCAGTGCTGGTGGTAGCAAGCTGCCAGCAGCTAGCAACGATGCAAGTGGACTTTCTTCGACCTTCAATAACCATCAGCGGCAGGGAATGATGACCGCAAGCATTCAAGCAGCAAGTCCAGCAATGTGACAGTATGCGATAGCAGCTGTCGGGATAGCTATGGCAAGCAGCCAAGCAGACTCACCCCATCGGTTTACGTAATGAGTTGCCAATCCCAATGTGCAGCTTGAGAACGATCACTGGGTTGCTACAGTAACGAGTCTGCAATGGTGGCTCCAAGTTCAGCCTTGCATTTATGCTTCGGCCAGTGACAGGGCTAGTGCCTGTGTGACGAGCATTCAGCTGTATCTGATGCTTGTGGCCTTGGACAGTATGGTGAGTGAGTGCAAAACTAGACCGGTATTGGGCACCACTGTTGAGGATGAATAAGGGCAAGACTGGGGATGGAATTTCAATATTTAGCTGACGTGCAGATGCACGCACTTTTGCATGGCTCCATGTGGGGCATGATATTCTCAGTCGTGATTATGCGGTTTGGAGATGCGTGCAGTCATGGAACCACGCCTATGACCACAATTGGTGCTAGCAGGCAAGAGCAGTCATGGCAATGGTTAAAGAATTACAGCTATATACCGTTTTGCTTCTCCTCTTGGAATGGTGCATAGGGTCCCAAATGCATGGCTCAAATTCAAAACTAGTTAGAACCATGCCCACTGCCGGCGTCCATATGAAACTGTATTCTCGCTCTCACTGCTGATTGTTTCTGGAAGGTGACTGTATTTGCAATCATGTTGACGGCAAGCATGGCTAGAGGCATCTATCGCCAGCCCCTGTATGCATTGAACCTGTATTATTCCCTGAATTTGCGGTAATCTATGTCATTGATGTGCTGCAACGTGTGTTACCGAATGTGCGGCAACCTGTGTCACCTGAGTTGTGCTGCAATCTGTGCTATTGATTATGCTGCAGCCTAGGCTAGTAGAGTGTCTTGCAACTTGTTCTCGGCAGCTCACGCAGTTGTTGCTTTTGCCAAATCAGTGGGTCACTGCGCTTAAGTGCTGTCAGGGCCTTGGTTGACTTGAGATGTGCTCTGACTGCTAGCACTGTGGTCCAGGCCATGCATGCCGGCATTTTGGAACTGCGGCATCAGGTCGCCTACTGATGAGTGTTTGTCTGATTACCCAGCAGTGGCAGCTGCAGATATTTGCAGCCACGCTTGTCCCCTGCAGTCGCCCAACCAGCTTGGCGTAGCTGTTCTTTCTTCTTCAGCTGCAGATATCTCATATGTTATTGATCTGAAGCGATATGTGCTTGTGGTATATCTCATGTGGTGTTTTGTCATGTGATGATGTAGTTTGTGTGCGGTTCCCTGAGCAAGGCATTGAACTGCTTGGCTTGTTGTTGACTGGGTCAACTGGTCAGCGCACGGCAAGTCTAACTGGGCTGGCCTGACATGCATTGGCTAGCTAGGGATCAAGGGAGGGCTGCTTGCAGCCATTTTGAAACTCTTGGATAGGAACTTGAGTATGCCGTTGGAGCGCAAGTTGGCTCCTTATGGGTGGCGCTGCCCCCACTGGCGTCCCGCTTTGACGGGGCCATTTGGTAATTGGTAATTATTAATTGTGATTGGGTGCTTCCAAAATCCTTGGGGGGCATATGGCCCTTTTGCTATGGCATAGTATCATGACCTTGCAACGACTTGGTGGTGGCAGTGGCCCTTTGTGCGGGGTTCGCTCACCTTCTCTGCTTGCACATAAGTAGGTACCGTGACTAAAAAGGGGTTGTTACGTTAGGGCTCATCATGCACGTGTTAGTTACAATCGGTGTGTTTGTGTCCAATGGGGCTGAGATGGGTGGGAGTTGATTGCTACCTGGCTACTCCATTGGTTGGTCAGTGAGTGAAGTCTCCTAGTTGGGTATTCACTGTCGGTTGGTGGTCTGGAATCGACTAAATTTGGATCCATCCGATGGTGTGTTTGGTCCTTTCGACCTTGCAGCTCTCTTGCCACACCTTACCGGGTATACATCGAGTCAAGACATGCCACAACCTAGGCCTTCCTAAAGAGCACACCTCTTGCCGTGAGGACCTATGGACATTTCGAAACATCCATGCAGACCTCCTTCGGGCCGTGCGCTGCGCGCACCATTACCAAGTAACCTGTACCCAATCTCCAATATAGTTAACATCAACGATAACTTTAGATAACCTGCGCCCAATCTCCGAGTAACCCGCTAACCATTAACCAGGTAGTTGCCACTCCTTTGCCGCCCGGTGCGATGAAATAATCAAATAAGAAGCAGTACTATCTTCCTGGGTGCCACGGGTGCTGCACGGCCCGAAAGCTGTGCAGTCATCTATCTCATATATCTTCCTGGGCTGTCGGACCGGAGAATGCGTGGCGTAAGCATTCAGCATGGCGGATCCTGAGGATACGAAGCAGTGAGTTCCAGATAGGCGGTGCATGAATTTCCCTGTGAACAAATGAACACTCCATTAATTGTAGGGTATGCAACATGATTTGTAGGGGATGCAACATGATCTTATATAATTTAGGGGTTTATCCACCGTTCGCCCGTACTGATGACTTGGGCTCTTCTGCACTGGTGGCTGCATTGAAGCATTAGTGGCTGGAAAGCCTATATCCCCGTCCCCCCAGGCATGAGGGCAGGATCACGACGAGATAATCCCAATCAGGCTATAACGTACTGTTTGCATGCACCAAGACTTGCTCTGAAGCGATCGCCAGCAGAGGTCCCTCGTCCTGCAGTATAAGGCCCGTAAGACTTAGCTTCTTCAGTTTGTTCATAAACTACCAGAGGACTAAGCGTGCCACAGGGTGTCGGCGGAAGTTTGGCATCAGCAGCAGGTGTGTTCCAGCATAGATAGACATAGATAACATAGCGGGCAAATGCATTGCGCAGTGAGCTTCTAAGGCCCGTGAGCTCCTAAGGTCTGAAGTATATTGCACCGACGTGCGATCCTGCCCTTTCAAGCCAAGAGACCGCCTTCATCCCCTTCTGTGGTGGTGGCCACGGCCATGATTAACAATCATTATGCAAAGCAGCAACAGTAGACGAGCCTTTGTATGTTGCTAGATTCCATTAGGTCAAGTGCCTCGTTGTTTGTGAGCAACTTGCTGCGGCGGTGCCAGGCCTTGGACTGTTCCTTATAGGGTACACTTGATTGAAATGAATAGCGTAGGCTGCCCTGCAAGTGCGATGTCCCTAAAGCATTGGTCTAATACACATATAACGTATGCTAGGGCTGGTGTCTGACTGCCTTCTGCCTCTATGCCGTATGCATGCTGCCGGCGGAGTATAAGTCTCATGTTGTACTTCGTCCCGCCAACTTTTCCCTCTTGCAGGCAGACATGTCGACAACGGCGATCAGAGGTACTGGTGTATTCCTACCCGGCTTTTCAGGCCGCGCAATGCCACTTTGCAGCACCACAGCTCCCAAGCTATCGCACAACACTGCTTCCCTTAGCCAGCCAATCAGCGCAGCCACTCCTGCGGAGGACGACTTCGGCAATTTAAACGACCTGGCTGAGAACCCTCCTTCCAGAGAAGGTAGCTGCAACTCCCTTCATAGTTATGAAAGACGTGACCAGAGCTATCAAGGGGATGGCATTTTCAACAGCAGCAGCTCGTGCTCGAGCAGACCAGGCTCTAGCTGTGACGAAGTCCCCTCCTCGGGTGCATACTCTCAGCAGCAGCAGCAGCAGCAGCGGCCCCCGTTCCATAAGTCCAGCAGCACACGGGATCAGTCCAAACCGTCCCGTAAAGGCATTTTCTCTGAGGCACAGCTCCTGCAAGAGTTTGGAGCTCACCAACCAGCAGCAGATGTTGCTCCAGCTGCAGCAGCTCCAGCAGCAGTACGAGCAGCACCAGCAGCCACAGGGTCTCCCTCTGGACCTCTGCCCCATCCCCCAACACCACCATCAGCTGCATCAGCAGCTGCAGCTGCAGGTGGTAGCGTGTACCATATCCCCATGCAGCCAGCGCCAAGCAGCCTGCAGTACTTCAGCCCTGCTTTCCTGGAGCTCTGGAACCAAAGCAACAATGGCTGCAATTGCAGCGCCTGTGTGCAGTGCCGCCACCAGATTCATGTTGCCATGGAGGCAGCAGCAGCAGCTGCTGCAGCCCTACAGTCTGTTGCAGGAAGACACCATCCTGGCTATGGGTTTGGCATGCAAGCAACGCATGGGGCCATGCCACACATGCACCAGATGGAGCAGCAAGGTGGGCTCCAGCTTCTAGATCTGGTTGGTAGATCTGCAGGTGCATGCGGAAGTTGCCATGCATGGCAGCTGCTTCAATTGCAATGCCTGCACGTGTTCGTATGTATCTTGCACACGCCAGATTATGCGCTTCCAGATGTTGGGTAGTCTGCAGGGGCCAGGTGCCAGCAAATCATTGTAGGCTTGATGTGCAGCTGTAACACGCACGCTTCCTTTATAGGCTTCCGAGAGAAGCGGTATTGTCAAGGCAGACGAGCAGCATTCTATGCGAATACACAGCTATGCCATGCTACCAAGAGAATGTCGCCAGGCCACATCGGTTTGCTCCGTTTCGCGTGTCTTCAGCATTGTAAGCCTGGACAAGCCCTAGAAATGATGGTTAGAGATGCACAGAAACTCTCGCGGGCTCATCTTCTGCTACTCCAGTCCTCACATGCTTTGACATGTGCATCATTATGTTGCAGGTGGTTGGTGCATCATCTCAGGCCAACCCATGATGTTTGAAGAAAGCTACTGCCGCCGAGTGAACTCGGCCCCCATGCAGCTGGTCCCTATGGGCTGCATGCAAGCGCCCCCCTCAGCTCCCTTGCACCTCATTGATGCGGAGCAAGTACCACCACCTCCAGAGTCTGCATCTGGCAAGAATCAAGGCCAAAGGGCGCCCAGATCCAGGGCTAGAAGATCTACCACTTTCCATTGCTGAGCGCAAGCACAACGGAAAAGAGTCATGGGACCTTTGAAAGGAGAGAGCCAGCGAAGGTCAGCTGAGATCCTTGCTTTGGCGTGTGCCTATTATGTGGTAACGTTGCTGGATCAGAAGGACGACATGGAATGAATGAAGTGTCATTTTAATGGTCGGATCACCTGCTTCAAAGGAACGGGACAGGGTGGGCTTTCTTCTTTTTTGCTGTTGTTGCAATGACATGCCACGAGTCAGTTCTCTGGCGTCTGTCGGTTCCAGAGAGGGAGAGGGTGGGTGGCCAGTATGGCTGAACCTCTTTCATGGCTTGCTCACTCAGCTACAGATAAGTGGGGCCCGGTGGCAGGGAAGTTCTTGGTGCAAGAGGTGTTGTGGAGCAAGATTCTTCATGTTCTGCATGGCACGTGACACCAATATATAACAGCTAGGGGTCCTAGCATTTCAAGCAACTCAACGCTTGAATAGCCAGGTGGGCCAGCTGAGATCACAGGACTCAAGGTGTAACTTTAGGTGTGTTGCTGGTGTGGGGGCAAGCAAGACTGTCACGCAACCAGCGACTGTTAGCTGGGCCGATATGGATGAGAATGGTGGTGGGAAGCTGCCAAGCTGGCAGGAGTAGCGGCATGTATGTCTTTAAGAGGAGCTCTTTCTCTCTGAAATCTGCCCGTGGAAACAGCAGAGCTTCTTAGAACGTGATGAAGGGGGAATCGGGATTAGGTGCAGACAGGTGCAGGAAACGTCAAGTCACGTCTTGTGGAGAAGGCAGGTATTGCACGGGGTTGGCACTGCTTAATTGAGAATGCGCAGGGCAGCCTGACACTTCTCTATGCATGTTCTTATTTCTTTGAGTCTTATGGCACAGTTATGGAAAGTGCATCCTGTGTCTACATTGGTGCCAGTCCAATGGAATATGCTTTGATCGTGGTGGGTTTACTGCCTATTTGCCTTGACAGCAACTTGTGGTTTACGTGTGTTGGATCACATCATAAGCGAACGAGCCAGACCTTCACAGGGACATTGTGGCCTCCACAAGCCTCGCGATTTGTTAGAGGTCCATGTGTAGACCGCTCTGCTTACTGCGCTGCAGCTTCTGATGGTGGCCTCTGCTTAGCTACTTATACTTCATAGCTTCAGATAAAAGCTTTGTTAATTCTTTTATCTCATCTGCGTGTGTGCAACCAATGTTTTGTTTGCATGAGTGTGATGGCCACAAGATGACACACCCATGTCCAAGGGTTTTAGTGCTAGCCTAAAGCATCAGCGGCTGTGCCACATGCTGAATGTACGAGGGAGCAAACAGGTCATCCACTGTGCACAGCAGAGGCTTGTGGCAGCTTTCAATCATTTAGACTGCTAGGTAAATGACCCCTCGCCTTCCGTCCCATAATGAGGCGATATCATGAAGAAAGTTGGTAGGGCTTTATCTCAGCTGAATGTACGCATCTTAAGCTGTGGCAGGTGGTGCAGTTGATGTTATTGTGCTTAGACAACGTCGGCAATGGTCTATGACCACTGTGCCATTTGAATTGCTATTTCTCTGCAGAACCTCAGGCCATGCACATCAGTGTTCTTAAGTAGGTTGTGCTGGCCTAATCTGTTTCGGTTTCTGAGGTGAATCAAGCATTGCTTAGAATAGATGATAATGCAGGTATTCCATCATGCTGTCCCTAGGCCTTTTTGCCTAGTGCACAACATGGCTTGCGTCCTTTCTACTTTTTGTTTGTGCTGAATGTCCTGGTTCCAGGTAGTGGGATGTGGCAGCATAGAGACAAAAGGGGTTGGCCGTGTGTTACAGTCTGCTCAAGAAAGCAATCTATCCACTTGGTGGGCCACGAGGCCATTATAGAGACGATGCGTTGTGTGCATGTTGGAAGGTTGACAGGTTTGGTGCTTAAAACTGCAGCTTGTTCCATGGCAGCTGAACAGATGGCCTGGACAATGGAGGGTGCATCTCATACCTTAACACAACCTTGGCAAGCTGTGCTTGCATTCTGTTATTTGGAGGGGGCCCTTCACAAATGTAATCCATGCTGTGCTTTTGAAGGCAACAGTGTCGTTGCCTTTTGCTGAGGGTGATTCCATTGTGCTCATTGTTGCATGGTGGTCAGAATATCAGTGGGTATTCCGTATTGGTTACTTTTTGATGGCTTCGCCTCAGTTGTATTGATTGGAGGCTGTGCATTTATCGAGCACAGAATACACGATAACTTGTGTATGTGCCTGCCAGGGTGGTTTCCTGGACAACAAGCCCGGCTTGTACTTGCCAATTGCTGCACCCATCAAGGCTGTGTCGATATGTCAGGGGCTGTGTTACATTGTGAGGGTGGCAAAGCTAGTTTGGAGTATTACTTGTTGTCTTTGGGCGGCTGCCTGGCAGCGCATGTCCTACCCTCCTGCCTTGCAAGGCAGCAGTCAAATGTGCTGCCACGCACGTTTGTGTCTCACCGTGCAGGGTGCCTGCAAGCCCATGTCTCCAAGGACATTTGTGCAGTTGTGCTGGGCATGTCAGAATCATGGGCAAGCTGGGACTTATGGCTTGAGTGTGGCATGTCATTTCCTGGTCCTTGTCAACTATTGGGGGTGTTCAATAGCCATTTCGGGCTTGGTTGCTTTATGAGGCATCAGCATGATAGGCTTCTATGAATGTCTAACAAGTGGAATGTTTTGCCATCATGGCATGTTTTGGTTCCTTGGTGTATGCCTTCAACACTCAAGCTGGCAATCAAGGGTTCTGCAGTGCCCAGGGGCTCAAGTAGGTCACAGGCAGAGGAATACCCAAAAGGTTGCAGCTTAAATGCCTTGAGCTTCATGGAGCTCTCCCCTCTGAGCAAGAACTTGTGCTTCTAATCTCCCTAGATGTCTGTGAGGCTGTTGTTTTGTGACGTCCACTGGCTGCTGGGAATTGTATTTGGGGTGTTTCAAGAGTTCATAGATTGGTTGGATTGGCTTAAACGGATCTGTGATGTGCATTGCTGGGGGGCGGAGCTCGCTTCTGGATGCTGTGCGCGCGGTACAGCTCGGGGCGCTCCTGATGCAAATGTTTGCATGCATGACTTGAGCTTGGGTTCCTGCTGGACTTTTACCTCGTGGAGTATAGATTATTATACATCGCCTATACGCCTATAGATAACATTATACATCGCTCTGCTTGGCGGTGACATGTCTTTTTTAGGCATGTTACCGCCGAGCCTGTAAAGTGAACTAGTAGGGAGTTTAGAACTCGGTGAAGGCAGCTGGATCCCGTGTGTGCGTCCCTGTCTCGTCCAGGGGGCATGCGCGCCAGTTGCAGCGCACAGCTGGTCACTGAGCCATGCAACCGGGTCAAACGACCTCGCAACGTGCACAGCAAGAGGCATGGGCCTGTTGAGCACTTGCGATTGCTTAAGACGGGGTCCGAACGCCTCAGCTTCGTGAACTGCAGAACTTTCGGCAGTGACGATGCTTCGGTACAGAGCAAGCTATCCTCTTACGTCATGCAGCTGTCTCGCCTTGGCGTTGGAGCCTGTGGTGTTGCTGAAAGCAGGATACCGGGTAGTGGATGTCGTAATGTTACGAAGGACTGGCAGTTGATATGGTCCGGGCTGCCAGAGGGTCAGCCACGGCAACATGGGGTGGGCCTGTTTCTTAACTCGAAGTGGTCCCGTTGCCTAATCGACTGGTCTGCTGTCAGTGAGCGAATCCTGGTAGTCCGTGTGAGAATCAGCAGTGGGATAAACGCCTCAATCGTGGTAGCATATTCGCCGACTGATACCGAGTCCACCCCTGAGGAGGTCAAGGAAGCTTTCTACCTGCAGTTGGAAGCTATCTTGGCAGCGCTGCCTTCCAGGGACATGCTAGTCCTTCTGGGTGACTTCAACGCCCAGGTTGGCACTGATCCAGAACCGTATGGGGGTGTTATGGGGCCTCATGGCTTTGGGAAGCAGCAGCCTTCAGGGAATGGTGAGCGACTCTTGCAGCTGGCTGGTGCCTTGAACCTTCGCTTAGCCAACACCTTCTTCAAGCACAGCAATTACCGGACTGCTACTCACAAGATGGTTAATAGAAACAAGCAGGATGTGCTCAGGGTCATCGATTACATAGCTGTCTCCAAGCGGTTCATGTCAAGTGTGACAGACTGCAGGGTCTTTCGCAGCTTTGATACAGGTGGCTCTGATCATAGAATGCTGGTGCTTACGATGCGCCTCCGCTTGTCAGTGGCCAAGCAGCACAGTGCGAAGGGACAGCCAGCACGGCCCTATGACTGCAGCCGGCTGCAAGAATCTGCAGCAACTCAGCAGTGCTTTGAGCTGGCAATGTCTAACCAGTTCAGCCGTCTGGTAGGGGCTCAGTTGCAGAGCGCACAAGACGAATGGACACAGCTAACAGCGGCAGCCAGCCAAGCAGCCCATAAGGCTGGTCTAAACCTCAAGCCTCAGCAGCGGCGCCGAGATTTCGCTATATCCGATGCGACCTTGCAGAAGATTGAGCGGAAACATGCAGCACATGCAGCGGTGCTGTCCTCTCCTAATGATGCTACCAGGGCAGATTACAGGGAGGCCAATAATGCTGCTAGGCGAGCGGTTAAGAAGGATCAGGAGCGGTACTTCAAGCAGCAAGCGCTGTTTGCGGAACATGCTCTAAAAGCTGGTAATCTAGCCGTGTTCCACAAGCATGTCCAGCGGATCTTCAAGGAGCAGCAGGGCAGTAGCTCTGCTGCTCCTACAGCTGTGCTAGGGGGTGCTGATGGCAAGCAGCTGTTCCAAAGCAGGGAGGAGGTGGTGAAGTGCTTTGCTGAGCACTTTGCTGATGTCCTCAACTGCCCTGCCAAGCTCGACCAGCAAATGCAGCAGACCATTGAGGAGTTAGTGCAGAAGATGGAGGCAGGGCAAGGTGCAAACCAGCAGAGTGAAGCAGCAGCTCAGCCACCTACTGTGCAGGAGGTTGAAGAAGCTGTCTTTGCCTGTCGTAATGGGGCAGCTCCTGGGGTTGATGGTATCGCAGCGCCTATGCTAAAGCTCAGTGGGACCATGCTGAAATGGTTGCACAGGGTCATTGTGGCGGTGTGGGAGTCAGGGAAAGCGCCAGTGGAGTGGAAACGTGCACTGTTGGTGGCACTGTATAAAGGCAAAGGAGAGCGCAAAGTGAGAGATAGCTATAGGGGGATAAGCTTGCTAAGTATACCGGGGAAGGTGTATGTCTTGGTCATTTTGGCTAAGATCAGTTCTCATATCGATGCACAACTGCTTGATAACCAGTCTGCTTTTAGGAAGGGGAGGGGCCTCACTGATGCTCGGTTCACCATACGCCAGGTCATCTCTAAGTCTGTAGCATTCGATCAGCCTCTATTCATGGCTTTTGTGGATTTGCGTAAGGCATATGATTCTGTACCGCGAGACACGCTATGGCGCATCCTGCATGTGTACGGGGTACACACAAAGCTGATAGAGTTGCTGATGGACTTGCATACTGGCACACAGGCTGCTGTTAGGATGGGTGGTGTGGTGTCTGAGTGGTTTGATGTGCATGGCGGGGTGCGGCAGGGATGTGTCATTGCTCCCTTGCTGTTCAACATCTACATGGACTTTGTGGTTCGGCAGGCAATGGCTCAGATGCCGGAGGGATGTGGGGTGAAGCTAGCCTATCATGCAGATGGGAAACTTGAGCGTGATGGGTGTGGTAGTGGTGGGTGTGTGGAGCTGTTGTCTGTTCTGCTGTATGCAGATGATATGGTGTTGCTAAGTCCCAGCAGGGAGGAGTTGGTGGTCATGCTGCAGGTGATGGACAAGGTTGCTGCTAGTCTTGGGTTGCGCATCAATGCAAGCAAGACTGAGATCTTGTCCATTGACAAGGATTGGAAGGAGGGGGATGTGCCAGTGCAGCAAGGACCAGAGGTGGTTATCAGTGAGGGTGTGGTAAAAGAGGTGTCACAGTTCAAGTACTTGGGAAGTGTGCTTGTGACTGATGGCAGGTTGGATGTGGAGTTGAATATCAGGAGGGGTAAGGCTGTGGGGAGGTTTAAGCAGTTTGAAAAGATGTGGGGTACCAAGCATCTGTCATTGGCTACGAAGGTGAAGTGTTACAAGGCATATGTGTTGCCAATTCTGCTGTTCGGGAGTGAGTGTTGGTCCCTGACCAAAGTGCAATCGCAAAAGCTTGAGCGGGTGCACTCTAGCTGCCTTAGGAGCATCCTGGGGGTCAGGCTGTCAGATCGGCACACCAATGAGCATATCAGGAAATCATGTGGGGTAGCCACCTTGTCAGCATACATCACAGCAAATAGGCTGAGGTGGCTGGGGCATGTGGGCCGCATGGAGGAGGGCAGGTTGCCGCATATTGCGTTGTTCTCTTCATTACATGGTGACATGACG
This sequence comes from Pseudopediastrum boryanum, assembly GCA_963556185.1. NCBI lineage: Eukaryota > Viridiplantae > Chlorophyta > Chlorophyceae > Sphaeropleales > Hydrodictyaceae > Pseudopediastrum > Pseudopediastrum boryanum. Next base: position 3,140,384 of record OY744505.1, on the reverse strand, counting down.
AGGCCAGTGGGTAGGCCTCGCCATACCTGGGAGAAATGCGTGTGTGCAGATCTGAAGGTGCTTGGTCAAGATGAGGGGAGCTGGGAGGCTTCATGTCAGATTAAGAGTGCTTGGAGGAAGAGGTTGTGGGATCTTACGCACCCTTGGGAAAGCCAACGGTTAGTGAGGTGTAGAAGGCGCACTAAGCAAGCTATTGATAAGCATGTGGAGCGCTATGTGGTGCCTTTCAGTGGCTGGGAGGATGGTGGTTCACCAGTACCTAGGTGGTGGGAGCCACCTCCAGCCCCTACTAGGGTGGTGCTTGATCCTGCTGCCTCCCCGCCACCCATGTGTGATGGAAGTGGAGCAGGTTTTGGGTTTTAGTGGTGGTGTTTGTTTCCCCTTGGTGTGCACGCCGTTGCATCTAGCCTCAGCTTGTGTGTGGCAAATCCACCATCGGTTGTGTGGCTTCGTGATTGTGATCAGGAGCCTTGTGTTTGTGGCCTAGGTTTGTTTGGCCATTGGCATTGCTGGTCTTGCGTTTTGATTGATTGATTGATTGATTGGAGTATAGAACTATACTTGCTTATCTCTGTCAATGCATATGTCATCTATCCATGTCAGAGTCAGATGATGCTAGTGCTCTATCCAAGCTCACCTGGGCAGTCAGAAGCCTTGCCGGTCTGGTGGCGTCGAAGGACCTATGTAAAAGCATCCTGTACTTGTTGGTCCGAGGCATATGCAATTGTGTTCCGGTTCTTCTTTGCTTGATCATTGATGGTTGGTGACGGTTGGAGTGATATTCACTCCCTACCACGCACCCCATTTACAGCAAGGCATGTTCTTTGGGCTAACTGTATGATCCAAGTCATTCAGGATACACACTGAAGTATTTGGATATTTGAGGCTGTTGAAGAGGCTGCTGGGAAGAATTATGTTTGCTTTCCAGCTCCTTACGATGCCCAGCTTGGCAGCTTTCTTGGAGTATTTGGTCTGCAGGCCTCTGAGCATTTAAGCTGCCTTCTGCTTACAGAATGGCTTTGCTACCACATGCTTGCAAATTAGAACATAACGGCAGATTCTGCTGCAACAGTAGTTGGAGATTTGTTTACCTTAGAAGCACCAAGAGGCGCAGCAGCCTTAGGAAGCCTGACTGTCATGTGCATCTGTCGCTGGCTACACAGGCCAATTCCAGGTGGTCTGTGAAGCCGTAGCCTTTCTGTGAGCCCGAGACTTTCTGTAGCTTCTGCTGTTATCTGTAAGTACTGGTGGTACTTCTTGGTGTTATTCAGTGCTTCATTTCGACAGTTCGTGGTGCACAAGTGGGCACGAAGCTCAAGCAGGACCTTTGGTGTCTTTGGGGTTCAGATTCAGGATTCTGCACAGGACACGGCAGACACGTGGACAGAGTTCTGTTCCAAGAGCATGTGTTCTGGTGGTCTGTGCCATGGTCTATCTGTGCTTCTGCAACTCTCATCTGCAGTCCTGATAGGTACTTATGCCTGGATACTTTGGATAGCTGCTGCGCATCAGGCAGAATGACTTGTGCTGGCAGAAGAGCATCTGCTCAAACTGAATTTGTGGTATTATCAAATCCCAGCCAGAAGGCATAGTCAATGACTGGTGGAGCAGAAAATACCTAGATTTATTGTGCGCTCAATAGCACCAGATTTGTGTTGCTAGTTTGCAAGAAGGACAGTTGGTGGCAGGCGTCCACGGATGTTCTGGGCGTGTGGCTGCAGTTCTGTGCTTTTGTTGGGTTACATGCCACTGGCTTTGTCTGGTTGGCTTCCAGTTGGTCAAAACAGGTGGTGAAAGAAACGTGGCCTGTGGGTCCAGTTGCTGCTGTTAAGCAGAACTTTTCAATATAATCACTGCTATTGTGAAGCTCCTCTTTCTTGCGGTAGTTCTTCCATGCACATTGATCACCGCAGTAGCATCTGCCATTGTGCCTAGCTTGTGACATGATTGCAGTTGCTTTTCTGGTTTGCTGCAGGTCTCATAGGTTTGGTGTGGTGGTCTTAGCCTCAGCTATATGCTCTTTGCTTTGTAGTGCCGTGCGAGCCTGTCATGAACCCTGCGTTTGCCGCCTAGCCTGCATCCCTGCGTTTTGCCTGTACCACCTCCAAGGCCTGCCAGCTGTGGCACAGGCATGACGAGTAAGCTTTCTGGGTACTGTGACAAGTCTGCTAAATGATGGTTGTGCTGATTAGTTGTCATATTCATATGTGCCCGGCAGGGGGTTCCATCCAATGTGCTTGCAGTGTCCAGGATGATGAGACACGTTGTGTACTGGATGTGAACTTCATTGTTTGGCAGTTGATCTGTTGAAGTGTGGTAAGGGCGTGAAATGCACATAGATTGCTTTTAAGTTACTAGGCCATCAGGGCGTTATGCAAAGCATTCTGCACGTGCTTTCACAAGAGCTGCTGGTGAAACTGATCCTCAACATTAACCTGGCAGTCAACGAACGCAGACTAGTGAGCGTGGGCAGGTCTGGCTGTGTATTGTGAAGTCTTGGAGGTGAAAGTGTTACGACAAGGAAAGCTACATGCCTTCCGTCTTGTTACATGTTACTATGTATTCCTTTTGAGTGTTATGCACATGGCCACTTTTGGGGTGGTAGCTGAAGCCATCGGGAAGGGGGTCCCAGTGTGGCATGTTTTAGGTGGCACGTGTGCCACAGCATGGCAGTCAACTGCAGGAGGGACCTCAGGCATGCAGGGGGTCCCAATCGCAGCAATCCAATGGCTAGTGCTGGGAGGGAGTTCAGCCCTGGGACTGGGGCCCCCACATTGTATTGCACTGCTTGTAAATCTGCCACTGCATTTAAGCGCCTAGGCGGATGATGATACTGAGCTCATGAAGTGGTCACAGGTCGACTCAGTACCGGTGTGTTTGGTCGTTTCGACCTAGCTGCCTTGGTGCAGCCACACCTTAACTTTTTGTTTGTTTGTTTGTGGCAGCTCATGTTATGCTTTCACTACCTGGTCTTGCAGTGAGCATGATGTCAGTTTACATGGTCTTAGATTCATGAGCATGGTCTGCAGTTGGGGTGATAAGGGCCTGGCTGGCATGGGCAATGGCAAGGCCGAAAGTCAATTGGTAGCGGCCTTTGCTTGCTGGCTGCCCAGTGTATGTGAAATGAGTGTACCTCTGAGTGTTGCAGCTGCGGGTGAAGGCTTTGGACCTGAAGGCGTAGTATTGGTTTAGTCGTCTCGCTACGTTTGCCATGTTCAGCGAACTGTAACCTGGGCTTTGGTGAGACCGCTCTTTCAGTCTGTGGCATGTACGATCTGTGCAAGGCTGTTGTTTCTCCGGTGTGCATGCATGCCCGTCTGTCTAAAAGCTTGATGGGCCCTGTATCGTAAGCCCCCGCAACTACACTTTTACGGAGTCCGATCATTCTGGTGATTTGTCTGATGATGAACTGTTTGAAGTTCCCTAGATGGATACATGGTCGGGTATCCTTCTAAGTTGATGGTCTGGAACCCAGTGTGTTTGCCCCCATCCGATGGTGTGTTTCATCGTTCCGACCTAGCAGCCCTTTGCGGTTGCCACCTGTTTCTGTTTGTTTGTTTACGTTGGCCGGGTGCTCAGATGAGCCGGTCGCAGGCCAGTCACTAGTCAGTCAGACTCTTTGGTATGTAGGTCCGCAACAGCGATACAGTAACGACAGCGAACACACCTTCTCTGCCTACCGGTGATCTGTTGAGTAGCAAGGAGTCGCTGGAGGCGATGCGACCCAGTCCCCGATGGTGATCAGTAGGTGCACGAAGTCACTACTCGTTTGCTGCTTTCACGCCATACATATAGTCGCATTGCATTGAAGGCATAAGCCCCGGGCTGAGTTGTCATGGCGTTAAGGTAGCACCTTGACCTGGCGACGGGCATTTGCTTACAATTCTACAGCCCAGGGCCCAAAAGAGTTTGCAGTGAACTACCCGGATTACCAGATCCCCAACTAGCCCAAAAGGGCATCCCATGGGAGCCAATGAAGGCTCATAGGCTCATAGGATCTATCTCAAGTAAATAATGGTCTCTCTTAACAAGTAAGTAGTTCTAGAAAACACTGACCTGTTGGACTTCTCATCCCTCAAATCAGGCAAAACTGACAATGGCATTCTCTCAAGTGCGTCAATCTCTCAAAACAAAACCTGTTGGGTTTACCCACGGGCCACCATGGAGTCACCTCACCTGCCTGGCCTTCCACCGATGCTTGAACACATGCAACATGCAACATACACGATGTCAACTCATCTGCAGATACACTCATATCAAACCGTAGAGCTGCTGCTGCCACTGCTCCCACCTGCTGCTTCCACTCCTGGAGGAGACGACTCTGCTACAGCTCCCTCCATTTCCTCTCCTGCCTCACGCCTGCTGCTGCTGCTGCTCTGGGGCACTGCTGCCCTGCTGCTGCTACTACTCCCTGCCACACCTGCTGCCCCCGCCTGCTGCCCCTTAACACCACCACCAATGCTGGGTAACGTTGGCAGCGTTGGCAACCTTGGCGCCGAAGGCAATCGTAAGCTCCTCACCGCATCTACTGTCCCCTTAATGGACCTACCAGCATCCTTTGCTGCTTCAATCGGGTTGTCATACTGACTCAGCTTGTTGGCAATCGTCAGCAGTATCCCCAGCACCCCAATGTACTCCAACGTGTAGTGCCAGTTATACACTGCTACTGCTGTTGTGGCAGTACCAGCAATCAGTGGTACCGCTACATTGGGTTGACTGACTGCAGTCACCACCTCACCAGCCTTCTCTGCAATGACCTCCACATTGTCTGCTAAAGCAGCTGCTGCACTTGCCTCGTAGTCAGAGGCCTCAGCCACTGGCAGCTCAGCAGCAGACCAGGCCTGGAACCCTCCCTGGGATGGACAAAGGACAGCAAACCACGGGTCAATGCTTGGGCATTCCTATTGGTTGGTGGTGTGAAATCCATTGTTTGGGAATCCATCCGATGGTGGTGTTTGGTCGTTTCGACCTAGCAGCCCTTTTGCAGTTGCCGCACCTATTATTTTTGTGTGTTTGATTGCATTGGGTCAGAACATACACACAAAGCTGACTGAGAGCACTTAGAACTGAACCAAGCAGTGAGCTGTATCCTGCCCATGTCAGGCTTGCTGACTGGTTTGGTTGCAGGTTTATTTTTTCAGTGTTCAGTCAAAATAGCGTCACAGCAGGCACTGCTGGATCATCACAGGCGGCAGGCAACTACTGCCAGGCCTTACCTTGTAATTAACACATATCGGAGCGGTTTACAAGGTCTTGCTTGCAGTATGTGCCAAGTTATCTACGTGCCTCCCCATGCACAGTGCAGCTGGTTCATCTTCATCCCTGCATGCAGAGTGGAACATGCTCCACTGCCACCACCTTCACCAAGTGTACCCCAGGCACGTCCCATAGGGGTCCGGAGCTCAAGCTCTCAGACCAGCCACTTGAAATCCACCATAGAGCTGCAACACATCAATGCAATGACATGGCCTTCAGGCAGCAAAGTCACCAAATCAGCAATAAGTATGCAAACCAAACCCCCCAACATTGGCCATGTCTTGCCAAATCTAACCCATCCACCTACGCACTATCATACTATACTACGCACTATCATATTGGGGGGGTAGCTCAATTGGTAGAGCAGAGGACTTCGAATCCTCAGATCCGGTGTTCGAGTCCCGGTCTCCTCGCCGCCCTTAGCCGGGGCCTCTCAAGAAAAAGGTTACAGGTATCCGCGTTGCCTAGACAATGGATTCGTCTGTTCAATGGGCTAACGGTCTGATCAACTGGGCAACACCGTCGCCGCAAGGCCGTCCGATGAGTCAGTCTGACTTCCGGTCTTGGACCCGGACGTTAAAATTGGTTTGTTTTTTGTCATACCCGTGGCCCAGCCAACCCCTCTAGACCTACTCACCTCCAAAACATACGACAGTGGCATACCAACAGCCACCAGTGCCCGTGCAACATCCCTGGCCTTGTCCCCTCCACTCCCATCCATCACAATTATTTTTGTCAACTGACCACCCACGGGTGCCAACCCAGCAATGTAAGCTGCATTTGTAAGCAGTGTTAACTCCGCTACATTTGTGACCTCTTTGGCCAGCTTGGGAGGGACGACATCAGACAGGAGTGGGAAGGCAGCCACTCTGAACCGGGCCGCACGCTTCAGCAAAGCCACGCCAGTCTCCTCCCGCTCCTCCTCCGGGCGTATATCCACCAAAAAGATCTGCTCATCATCACCTTGAAGCAAGTCCAGGGCCTGTGAGAGGGCAGCAGAAGGAAGGTGTGGAGGTGTGGGGGTGATTGGGGCCGTCGGTGCTGGCGGCAACATAAGGAAGGGGTGCTTTTGTGCATGAACAAGGAGAAGCTGTCTGAGATTTTACCCTCCCATAAAGCCTCGACAGAGGCTCGTCAGTGCAACTCCTGTTGCACCACCAAAGACTGAGCATGTCAGCAGAAGGCATGGGCGGACTGGGAGGGGGCGAGTGCTGGTCCTGCAGCGAGCCCTAGAGAGGTTCATGCAGACATAAAAAGGACTATCGTGAATAAGGTTAACAGTTGGCACAAGTCCAAAGGTGAGGGGAAGCCACCAGACGGACTGAGCCTACTAGCAAGATAAGAGAAACTCAGACCAACCCATGCAAAAACAGAACCACCCCAGAATCCCCATCTCAGCTACCAATCCCCACCGCCTACTGATCAACATGTGGGTGTATGCTGAGATCAGATGCCTGTTATGCCTTCTGGTTTGAAAAGCAAACATGTGCTTCCCAGCCAGCTTACCATGCCTGATCCTTCAGACGCCCCCGTTGACCACCCCTGTGACCAAACCTCTGCCGCAACGTTCCTGGTCACCCCCCCCCCCACTATGCCGCGAACCCACCTACACCATGCCCATACCTCCTTCCCCACATGTTCCTACCCGTCATGCAAGCACCCCTAACACCCTACTCACCAGCTGCGGTGACACCTCTCCAGCATATCCTCCGTACCGCCCCTTGTACCAGTTGATCCCCGCAGGTACTGCTACTGCCAGTGTCACCACTCCTGCTGCCACAGGGTGCTGCACCACCTGGCTCCCCACAAACCCTAACCCCTTGCCCACAACAACGACCCCGTCCTTTACCGGGGCAGGGAGGGAATCCAGCACTTGTTGGGTGGTGGAGTCAACTGCCATAGTCACCTAGGCAGACAGCAGATGCAGGCAAAGGCTTTCATTCTTCCGAGGTCAAACAAGACTCGTAAATTTGATCGTAAGCATCAAGTTAAAAGTTGGGTATTGGTGTTGGTTGGGCATGAGCACTGGCCTGCAGAAGGGCAATGAAGACCGCAATGAAGTCCCTTTGCATTTTGTGCTGCTGCTGCCTGACATTGCTGCAACTGCAGGCAGCATGCCCACAATCAATGCTTACGGATAAATCCATCAGCGTGAAGTGCATTGCACAAGACATGAAGCACATAATTGACACTATGCCGTGTAACAGGCACCTGCTGGAGCTGCCCACCTACAGGCAGCTTTGTTTGCTTAGCACCACATCAGCAGCTACCCAAGGGTGAGCTTTCAATCGTCACTCCAGAAGCAACTGGTCCCATAGCTCCTTTGATCTGCTGTCTCTGACTGTTTGCTGAATCACCTGCCCTTGCAGGCTTTCTACCGGTAACCTCTACCACACAGCTCTAACTCCTCCATGGGTTACACCAGATCTAAATCGTCTGGTTGTCGCTTACCTGTGTGGTCACTGTTGTGATCTGCTGGTTGGTTGAGTCCAGAGCCTGCTGCACAGATGCTGTAGCTGTCCCTAACACATCCTGCACCTTTTGAGTAGCTGCTGATGTTGTACTGCCGAAAGTATCCACTGCTGAACCCAAACTGCTCTGAACACCTGATGTAGCCTGGTTCAGCTGCCCCGTTACAGAGGAGAAGGCACCAGACACCGTGCTGGTCAGTTTCCCAGCAACCTCACCAGCTGTGCCGGTGACACTGCTAGTGAGACCAGTGACGCTGCTGGTGAGCTTGCCGGCCACCTCCCCGGCCGAGCCAGTGACATTGCTGGTCAGACCAGAGAAGGTGCTGGTGATGCCACCAGTGACACCCGACACTGCATCAGTGAGACTGCTGGTGGCACCGGTGAGTGCATCGGTTACACCAGCTGCTGCTTTGCTGGCGGCACCAGCCACTTCAGCTGCTTTGTCTTGGACACCTACATACACAGAACCAACAGATTGTAAGGAGGGTGAAGAGGTGAATGTGGTGCTGTCTGGAGGAGTTGGAGCAAAAGCATTGAAAAACAAAGCTGTGTCCACCAGTTGGACTGCTTAGAGGCAGTAGCTTTGTGCTTGTGAACAAGGGATATATGGAAACAATAGCACCCAATGCCCGTGGAAAATCTGCTCTGCATATTCCAAAACTGCTCTTCGCAGTTGCTGCAAGATCCAGACAGCAGCAAAGCCACCCTTGAAATGCCCTGCTGCACACAGCAAGCTTGCATTTGCACACACAAAATATGGGTAGAATGTTGTACTTACCAAGCTTTACAGAAAGCTCTCACCTACGGTCAAACTAGCCCTTGAGGCCATGTGAGAGATACATGCACCTTCAGACAGTAGCTCAGAACAAAATCGATCTTATGCACAGGCTTTCCACTGCTGCTGAGGACACATATAATGCCCCCTGTCATGTAGCTATGGCACTTACTGGTATGGCATAACATGGAATGTAATAATAAGTGATGTACTGTTGCTGCTGCTCACCTGATGCCAGCTGAGCTGCTGAGTCCTGCAGGTCCCCAGTCAGCTTATCTGCACTAGCTGGCACATCCACTGCTGCTGCTCCTGCGTCCACAGCGCTAGGAGCAGCTGAGGGAGCCACTGCATCTGCTGCTGCTGGTGCAGGTATGCTGAGGGGACTGGGCACTGCTTCTGCTGCTGGAGCAGCGGGAACTGGGATTGGTTCTGGTGCTGGTGCAGGGGGTGGAGCCGGTGCAGCTGGAGCAGGGATTGCTGCTGGGGGATGGAGAGGGGAAAAATCAGCACGGTCTTTAATCAAGGTGGGGAGATCAGGATTTTTTGGAAGTGAGGTATACCTGTACCGTTGCCGGTACCGTCACAAGCAACTGTACACCTGCTGCTAATGGAAGTGAAGGAGGGCAGCAAAACTCACATTACAAAGCTGTGGAGTCTAAAAGCAGCTGCCTTAAATGTAGTTATGTACGCAGGCTTTCGTCTAACGACCCGCCCACCTGGCGCGCACGTACCTGCTGCAGGACTCTCAGCAGCTGCGGGTGCTAAAGCTGCTCCTCCTTTGGACACGGGATTCTCAAGAGCCTTTTTGAACATGTCAGACAAATTCACCCCGGTGTCATCGACCACGACAGCCTTCGTGACCCTTGGCACTGCAAGTGAAGATCGAGCACCTTGTTCAGACATTAGCACCGGGAACCTGCAACCAGCTTCGGCGCAACTGCTAAACGACATAACAAAGTTACCTGGCCTGCGACTACTCCTGAACGGCCCATGAGGCGTACGCCGGTGTGCAGCGGGGCCCTGAATCGACCACAGACGTGGGTTCAGCTGCAGGCCACCAATTTAGCAGGCACCAGTCGCATTACACCTATTTACTGTACCTTAACGGTACTAAGGGGCCCCAGGCCAGGCTTGCCTACGACATGCATCGACATTGCCCTCAGCAAAAGGCAGTTATCCGTGTGGTCACCAACCAGGTGACTTGGGGCCTATGAGGGAGCTGCCGAGCTGATCTGATGGGCTGAGTTGTCAATTGTATGTGCGAAGACCGAAAGCCATAAGTGTTGGTGCTTCCTATACTGCAGAAAGCGTCAAGACCATATGCCAGTAACCGAGACGGTATAATCGAGGAGCGCTGCACCAGGATACAGTGCCGGTAACGCAAGAAGACGCGCGTACCATTAACGGGAATGCTGCATTGTTGCGTTGTCCGTCCGAAACTGGACGTGCTCCCCCGTTCATTGGACACTGGTACATGGCAGCTGAAGAGGCAAACATGATCTGTGTCTTAGGGTGACATTAAGCCCTCACGTATTATTCCAGTTGGGTCGATATCGGAGCATCCAATGCTGACGAGGCCCACCTTCTCGCCTTGGAAAGACAGCCTCCAACGTCGATGGCTGCCTGATTATGCGAAGGAGCTTCAGCGCTCGGTTGTTCCGATACTACTGCACACTATGCAACTGGACGACCTGCAGTCCCTGTTCCTGTGAGTAGCTGGCAACTGGCGCCATTACCACACGTTTGTCAAGCCGCTTGACAACGTTGCATCGGACCAGCCGCTGGGATCGCACGTTTCCTTCACGTTGTGTGCAGTCGTTCGCATCTCAGACTCTTTGGAGCAGTTTGTAGTCAGGTGTTCTCTGGTATCGAAAGCATACAACCGACCTATCAGTCCCTGTTTTCGACCTATTTAAGTCCACAATGTCAGCTCAGCTCACGTTTGGCTCAAGCATCCCTGGTGCTGGTAGCATGCGCCGGGCTGCCCCGGGTGCCCGGTTACCTGGCGGCCTACGTTGCCATGCGTCTTTTCGCCAGCAGCTATCCCAGTTTCTGCCTGCTGAGATGCCCCTCAGGCGCAACAAACGTTCCAAGAACCTGAAAATAGCAACCAAGAGCGCAACGGTACGCCTTCTGAGGCTGTGTCGAGAAACCGCTGCATCATGCTACCCGTTAACCCGCTAACCCGCAAATCTTTCATAGCGGCGTCCTTATAGATCCATTGATGCTTAAACATGGGCCAACGCATGTAGTAAACATGCCTCACTTCTGCCGTGTTACGGGTTCACAGCGTTTCCTATCATTACCTGTGGGCGACCTATGCAGGTCGTAGAGACAGCTGCTCCCGTGGACTTGCAGCCCAGCAAACCTGTCCAGCCCCTGCAGGGTGAAGATGTGGAGCACGTGCAGCTCCTGTTGCGGTTGTCTGAGCTAGTTTCAAAGGTGGAGGAAATGAAGGTGGGCGTTGGATTGGAACAGGCTGGGGGCAGCCACAGCAGGTACAGCACTGCCCTTGCTATTTGTCATATAACATGAAGGATATGCTATGGAGGCACCATGTACACTCTATGGACAGCATTGTTGAACTGCATTACGAGGGCAGTCACATGTATCAGTTTCCGGCAAGTGCCAGCTACAGCCCTGCCAGCTTTGCAAGTTATGTATGAGAGCTTTTGACCAGGCAACCCCAGCATCGCACATCTATTCCTAGGTCACCTGTATTAAAGCCTAAACAGCACAATTATGCATTTTTTCTGTGGGAGTGTCACCGAAGCTTACTCAGTATGCACCCATGTGTGTCTCCTTCTCTCCTATCCCAGCCTGCCCAGCTGTCTGAGCACACTCTCAACCTGGTGACTACCTCTGCCACCTGCAACGCCATGATGACATATGACCTTGGCAACAGCAGTGACGACGATATGTGCGTTGAGGGCGATGGCATGGCCCCCTACATCATCTCCGAGCTCCTGCAGCAGCGGGATGCAGCTCAGCAGCAGCAGAAGCAACAGAAGGACTGGTCTCCAGCTGACCCGGTGCACCGCAGCGCCCAGCAGCCTGCAATCCCGGGGGGTCCTGCATCTTCCGCCTTGGACGAGATCAACGCCGTGAACGACCACTATTCTTCTCCACCCTCTAGCATGGGGGGCCGCGTGTCGCCAGAAGCAGGGGCAGCTAGCGTGATGGCGAGGGTGAACTCCCTGCGCAGCCAGATCAGCAAGACCGCAGCAAGGGCTGTAGCAGCGGGTAAGCCCTTGGCTACTCCCTTGACTAAAGCTGCTTCCCAAGCTGCTACTGCCACGACAAAGGCGGCATCAGCCACCTTCAGTGCAGTGCAGGAGGCTGTAGCGCATAGCTTGCCCACTGCCAGTCAGCTGGTCTCTGCTACAGACAGCTACGAGGAGTTTCCGGAGGAAGCAGCGGTAGCACCCATGGGCCCCCTGTCTATGTCTGCTGCTGCTGTGCGCTCTCTGCTCAAGGCCCGCCACAGCAGCAGCAGCACCAGCGCTTCTGGTCTTGAACTCGGCACTTTGAGCTACTACAACAGTCAGAGCGCCAAGCACCCCATGCTTGCTGACCCGGCTAGCAAGTGGATGATTGCTGATGACGCCGGCAAGCAGCTGCGGTACATCGTGATCCAGGCACCGGAGGGTTTGGTGAAGGCTGGTTCAAGGTTAGCTAGCAGCGAGCTGGTCACCTTTGAGAGCTACAGCTTGGGTGCTAAGGTTAATGCAAAGCTGTACCAGGAGGCCTCTGCCTTGTACAATCGCTTCATGCCGCTGCTGTTGGACTTCTTGGAGGAATACCCTAATGGGAAGGTGCAGCTGACGGGGGTGGGGCTGGGCGGGGGCCTGGCGGAGCTGCTTGGGTTGATGCTTGTACACAGGGGGCTGAGGCACAGTTCCCTTGCGCCTGTGTATGGCTTGAACGCTCCCCCTGTGCTGTGCGAGGTGCCAGACTTCCGTCAGTGGTGCAGTAAGGAGGGCTGCACCACTGAGGAGGTAGGGAGTATGCTGGAGGACATGATGACCAGGGGGGTGTTGAGCGAGCTAGGATTGCCTCAGGATGCAATTAGGAATGTGTATTACCCCCAGGCCCTTGCTAGTGCAGGTGGGGTGGATGTGAATGGTGCTCAGGGCTATGTGGACCAGGGGAGCAAGTTGCCAAAGGCGCTGAAGTCCTGGATGAAGATGGAGGGAGTGGCACAGGGGGCAATGAGGGAGGTGGGGAAGAAGCTGCCCCTGCAGATCTTGAACCCCTTGGGTAAGGTGCTGGTGTTTGGGGGCTTCACCAAGGCTTGAGCTGGGGTAGGCTCTAAAATTGTGGGGGCAGCAAGCACCACATAGCTGCCTTACATTCGCATGTCGGTGTGAATTCCATAGAGAAGGTGATGCTGGAAGCCTCTGGATTGGGGGGCTTTGGGGGCTTTGGAAGTGGCTTCTGGTTTTCTGCTGAGAGGCATGCCTTTTTGGGGACGAGCAACAGCACCTAATCATTAGTTTTGTGGTTGTAGATAGGTCTGCACCAGGTCATTGTCAAAGGAGCATGCATTCTATTGTCAACCTATTATCGGTTGTGACTGTGGCGTGGCAGGGAAGCTTGTAATAATTTTTTGTGTGGTATGTGGCTTAGGTGGTTGCACCAACCAGGCTATATCACCTGGGTTTTGATTTCAGGGAATGTTTATTACACAGGATGTGTGATTTTGTGCACGGAATGACTATGCTGTGTTGACTTCTGCGAGGGCATACAGCTTGTTGACAATCTGTAGGTTCTGCTTTGCTTTGCTATGGCATTAACTGCTTGTTATGCCTATCACTGTCATAAGCTTTTCTGCCCTGGGGCTAACTGCTTTGTATACACCTATACAACCAGTGGTGGCGTAGTCTCATGGGGACGGATGGTGAGGGTAGCTGATTGATGTTATTCATTCAGATGTGTGTTATATGTGCTGCATTAGGGTGTGTTGTTAGCGACCTCTTGCAAGCCGTCCTGCTTGGCGTGCTCTGCACAGGCGTTCCTGTCCCAATTTTGGTATGTAGTGAGTTTTAGGACAACATACAGGGGTACGTGTATGTGTGTTAGTGGTGCTCTTGGCACCCTGTTTGTTTTGTGGGAGGAGGGGTGCATAGGACTTTTTTGCAAAGTGGAGGTATCCAGTATTTGATTGGAGTGCAGTAATGCTCTTGCTCGAAGGTGCGGGAATCGAATTTGGAAGGGTTGGTATCAAGGGGGTGATAGCCCGGTCATGCCAGTGGTTCACTGGTGTGGGGTGCAATTTTGTCATAGTATGCATGGCACGGACAGATAAGCAACCCGCTAACCAAATAAGCGTGGTACAAGCATGACCGTATGCTGAGCCATGATGTGTACTGAGTGCAGGGTTGCATACCGGTGTGTTCTAGTGAAGGATAATGTACCTGGCATCGAACCAGCATTTCACTTATGGGCTTGTAGTTGCAGTCTTGTTGGGCTTGCAGTCCAACATACCGTGACCTCGCTCCTTTTAATGTCTTTCGTCCTGTTCGGGTTCATGTGGTACTAGTCGGTGTTGCCAACTATCTGATACCTGTGTGCAGCCTCATTGGTTTGTCGGGTAAACCGGGTTTGAGCCAGGAAGGGATACAGATACAGGATTTAAGCCTTCCTGGAAAAGGAACCAAGGCTGTTAGGTGTATGTCTTGGCGCATGCTTGCATTAGTTCCTGGGCGCATGCTTTGCATAAGGAGATGTTAAGGGTGGATATGCTTGGAAGTTGCACTGCTGGATGGGCTCAGTGATGTTTGACTGAGGTCCTTCTGCTTGGAAGGTTCTGCATCAACTATGGTCAAAGTGTTGGAGAAGGGTGATCTGGGATGGAGGAGTTGGGTTGTTCTCACACAATGTCAAGCATTCACATGGAGCAGTTTCTCCAGAGGCATGAGCCTGGTCTGCATTGCCAGGTTGTGAAGCGATGCATTCACTTTGAACCTAGGGGCAGGAGCAGGTATCAGCAGCTTCGTTCAAGGAATGGCACCTGACTTTGGTCTGGTGCATCTGTAAAAATATTTAGGGGTCTTCTCCATTACAGGAGCTTTTGAAAGGGGTTTATGGTCATGTCAGGACAAGGTCTGACTGTCAACCATCTTTCTGTATTATGACATTGTCAGGGGCGCTTTAAGGACTTTTCACAGGACGCAGGAGTTCTGGGGTTTCACCAACCCATTTGCACTGTTATGCCACAGGGCGAAGGTCTGTGTATTATGAGTGTTTGTTGCCATTGATGTTGCTTAGGACTGTGTTTGATGTTGCATAGCAGGCAAGCAGCAGCACCAGCAGCAGCAGGAGGTTGATCACGGGTTGCACTTGTACAATGCCTCGTGTGGAGGGGCACCACCCCACCTATGGTACACCGAGGCACCTAGACACACCCGTTTATCTGCGCTGCATGTTATGTGCATGCTAAAGGGTACTGTTGTTTGTTTCCCAGATACTGGATATGTAGCAGAAATTGTTACAAATATAGGATTAGGTGTTGCTTTACAGGAGACATATTGTTGCCTGTCGAGGTAGCGCCTTTGTTGGTCTATGATATTGGGATGCGCTCGTGTATGCCTGCTCAGTCAGGCGGCTGTGGGAGCAGTGACGGAGGGTGCTCACAGCATAAGTTGAACCGCATAGGTTCATCAGGCAGATGGTGGGGTATTTCACAGGAGTGTGGCGAGTCTCAGCCTGCATCCAAGGCTGGCTTTGCTTTGCATCTCCTCTTTGGGTTGGGATGTAGTGTATTTGTAGGAGTTGCTCCCGATAGTTGTGCATGCACTTCTGTGTGCAGAACTGTTGTGCATGTGCTGCGTGTCTCTTCCAGGCACATTGGCGATGCCGTGGATCAAATTTGTCTTCTTTCAAGCTGCAGCAAACTTCGCCTTCTTTGGTTAGCTGACTTCCGGTCTTGGACCCGGACGTTAAAATTGGTTTGTTTGTTTGTTTCTTGGACCCGGACGTTAAAGATCGTTTGTTTTTGTTTGTAGCTGTTTACAGTCGAGTCTGTAGCTGTGAGGTTGTCAATGCTTTGGTGCCTCTGTGCAGGCTATAGAAGCTTGACCACGTTGGGAGCAGGTGGATGCAAGTAAGAGAACTAATTCATTCTTAAGCCTATCGTGGATACACATCAACTGGGTGTACCCAGGCCAGCACTTGATCTTGCTAATGGACGTAAGGGTGTGGTGGACATGTGACAAGGTCGAAGAATGTGAACTGGTGCTGGCTCTGTAACAAGTGGGCCCTTGTTTATGGTACGATTGATCTTCAGCTCGTTTAAAGCTCAGAGTTGGGAGTTCCAGGAAACATAGAGCAAGTGGGGAAGCTGAGATCCTGTGCGAAGCCAACATTGTAGCACCTGCTGATGCGGGTTTGCCCGCTGGAATTTCGGGTTGAACCAGGGGACTGTTGAGAATGAAAGGGGGCGTGAGCGTGCGCGGCCACCTGTCGGTACGACCCTGTAGTGCCGTGGGGGGTGCCTGGCGTACAGCGAAGGCGGCCATCAGGCGATGGACAGCTTCTCAAGCCCAGCTGCAGCTGCTGCAGATGCAAAAATCCTAAAAGTGCATTCCACATAAACCATGTCAATACCGCTGGAGTTATCTGGCCTTCGAGTTCCAATGAAGCTTTGTCGTATAGGCACAGCAACTGCCGGACCAAGCAGCGCGCTCACAGCTTCGCTTCACAATCTCAGATATGGGGGCTCTTGTATGTCCTGCGGTGGAAAACACTGGCTCGAGTGCGATGCCCAAATATTAAAAGCAGCAGACGCGATTGTCAGACGGATACAACACGCACGAAGGCTAGATTATGAAGGACCTCCTAACCCTGTATTTCATGAAGACATGCTCTTCACGAAAGGTCCTGGTCGCATGTTGGGGGTGCTCCTAGCTGTGGACAGTCAAGGGCACCTTCATGTACTGAAAGCTTTTTCAGGGCAGATCGGAGATACATGGCATATCACAGGCTGGGTGGGCCCCATCCACACCCTCACCAGCAGCGAGACCCTCTACCAAGAATTCCGCCAAGTCACAGAAGTCCTATCACAGAAGCTGCAGAAGTTTCAGTTGATCCAGCATTACCATCAGCAGAAAGCACCAGGCAAGCTACATCCGCCGCGGCTCCCATGGCACAGTGGTCCCACTAACTCATCTGGTTTTACCCGTGCTGCAACCTCCACGACTGGCGGCAGCAGCATGCAGTTTGCAAAGGATCAGATGCAGCTGCTGAAGCATCGCCGTAAGGCTCTCTCCCACCACCTCATGCAGCAGATCCAACATAGCTACGTCACTCGTGACTGTTCTGGGTCACCAGTGTCACTACTAGAAACCTACCTGGAATACCATGATACTGTAGACCCTGGAGGCACGAGTGTCACTAAAGCAGGGGCTTTCAGGGGTTTCCCAGCCGGCACTGGGGATTGTTGCTGCCCCAAGCTGTTGCATGCAGCTGCAGAGCAGGGGCTTGTACCGCTTAGCATGCTGGAGTTTTGGTATGGGAGTGCTCCTGGCACAGCAACCAAGGCCAAGGCTGGGAGAGTGATTCCCAAGGGGGGCTTGTCAGCTGACAGCAGCCGGCAGCACCTGCAGTGTTATGGTATGTGCGAGAAATGCAAGGCAATTCTGGGGACAATGTTATGTGGGGTTGAGGAAGCTCAAACACGGATAGTAATGTGGCCTGTGTCTGTTCTGAACGTGTGAGATATGAGCCTGCATGTGACAGGGCTTAGTAACTGCAGAAGTAGTGACATTCCAGTTTCACTTTTGTTCAGAGGGCTGCTTTAGAATGCACAGTTATATATGTATTGGCCTGGCTGTACTAGATGTACTCATACTAAGGCTGTTTGGGTGGGTGTGTGCCTTCCATTCATCAGAGACCTGAAGTTCCTGAGAATGTGAATCTGAGCGCTGGGAGGGTTATAGGTGCTGAAGGCAGTGCTTCATTAGTGGAGCTTCATTGTGGCATTTGCCCATCATTCGCTGCTTTTGCCAGCATGTCCTTTATCTCTAGAGATGTCTTGACTGCAGTGTCATGATGATATGTTCAGAACACTTAGCCGATGTTTTCAGCCAGCCGCCAGCTGCTGGTCACACTTCCTAATGCTGGCAGGTACACCCCGCCATGTTGAGCACAATGAATTGGCATCCTGGCCTGTTGTTGTTGAGAAGAGTACGGTGGAGCCTATGAGTGAGCCACATGTGGTGCATGCTTGAATTTCGTTTTGAGGTGCAATGAAAGAAATTGGCACGTGGTGTCTGCTAATGGTCGTAGTTGATGCTTGAGGATTCCAAACATGGATGGTGACTGAAGACCTAATACATGAAGTAGAATGAAGATTTCATACTGGACTGTGGGCTAAGGTGACGTACATGATGCTGTGAAGTCTGCTCTTGTTTGATACACTCGACACAACCATTTTGAAAGGTGAATGAAGACATGAAACTGGAAAGTAACCAAGGGTGAAACGCTGCTGATGCATGTTTTCGAGGTCACGCCTCATCTGCTCAGTCTTGTCCGCTGGACGCAAGAAAGGGGGCGAATAAACCTTAATTTGTAATGAAAGGGATGAGAGCCTTGTTGGTACCATATGGCTCTGTGTATGTGTGCATGTGGCAACACACAGCAGAGGTCCTGGCACATTACATCTGGCTCGCTCATACCTTTACTTCTTTACAGCAGCGTTTCTAAGGCATCAGCCATTTCATGCCAGCGAGAGAGGTGTGAGCTCACCTACTCACATCGACAGCACTCCACCGCCTTACAATACCTTCGTAAGAATCACGCCGTTGCCAGCCTCTTTGGATCATTCACCATACGTGCTAGATATTCAAGCATGGTTGGCGTGCAGAGGGTGCCTATAAAGCCTGAACTAGTTTGGGTGTGCCTGATTTTATAATTGCAACTGTGAGATGTATCAATACCTCTAGAGGCGCCTGTGCCACTCTGCACGGACCTAGTGCAGCTGCAGTGAACGACTAGCACACTTCCGTATGCTTGGTCACCCTCGAATCTGGCTGCAGCAACCGCCACTATCCCGAAACACTCCCCCACTGCATTGAGGTTGAACTATTAGTCTTTGCAACTCTAGAGCAGGAGATTTCCTACCATGAAATTTTAGCCCCTTGCTGCTGCTGCTCTTCCCATATGCAATAAAGTCCAACACTTACACACTTACACGTGCAGCAGCACTTCATAGACATCCACACAAAAACACATGCAGCAGCACTTTTCTGAAAGTCTATGTGTCATTTGCTTTACAGCAAACAGTGCAGTATGCATCTCTCAATGCTGCTGCTGCCCATCTAGACGCCTCAATAGATACGCCACCTGCACATCCTTTGTCAAGGGCATCACCAACTTATCATACATATCTGCCAGCACCCGCGGCTGCACCTTGAAGTGTGGCTTCCCATTTGGGCTGCTACTGCATGGTGCTGCTGCTGCTGGGCCATCTGGAGTCTGGATGTCCTGCCCAAATGTTTGTGCCTTAAGGTGCACCCTCTCAACAACTTTCTGCTCCACTTTCACGTCGGTCAGCAAGGCCATAAGGCCCTCTGCGTCCTGAGCTTCGATCAGTGCTGTGTATTCTTCAGGGTTGGCTCTGCAGCAGATGACAAAGACACAAGGGAATTGAGAGCATCTTCTGGCCAGCCAGTAGGAACTGCCGGTGCGGTTACTGTTTTCAAGTACAGCTCCCTTTTATTACCGTCTCATGCTTGAGGTACTGAGCATTTTCTGCTGCACACTTGGCCTTTAAAATCTTGTTGGAAAGGCTTGGAGTACCACCGCTTTCAAGGCTCACAAAGCCGCATTTCCTGCTAGCCTCGATGCTGCATTCGCGGTGCATTATTCGTTTCTGCCCCGCTTGTAGTACCTTGCTGAGATCACCACAGGCCTGACAGAAGAGAAGTGGGAGGTCAGCCATCCAAACAGTATGATGTGTGACTGTGCGAGCTTGGCACTGGCAGCCACGTGCAACAATTATAATCACCTCGCCAGGCGTCTGACTTGAGACATTTCCTAAGAATGTATTATTGTCTTCTGTATATTGAGGGTTAGCTGAGACATTTCCTACAATGTCTTGACGACTTCTGTCTATTGAGGTGTTAGCTTACGGTATATGGCAGAGAATCAGATATGACAAGATGGTCGCAGATCGTGTATTGCACCCATTGCAAATACATGTTCGCTCCAGTCCGCCTGCTCTTGCCCACCCTCTGGCCCCCCTCCCTCAGCGCACCTGAACTTGGCCTCTGCTACGAACTTGCCATAATGTATGCGCTTTGACAGTGCTTGTAAACATAGCACATCCAGGGTGGCAGCTGATCCGTAGTTGCCATCATCCCCAGGTGCAGCTATATCTGCAGCAACACAACAGCAACACAGGGTACCTTCAAAACCCCACCACAATCCGCGACTTGTGTCCCAGGGCTTGCTGCTTCTACAGTTCTTAGTGGCCTAAATGGAGTGATCACTGGAGCGGTGTATCAAGGACGAAAGTGGCTTGAGCAACCACCTGGCGGATGAATGCATCAGGTATGCTTTGCTTGCAAATGGCAACACAATCCTGGTGCAGTACAGTCAAGCCATGTGGGATGACAACATACCTGGCAGTATCTTATTGAAGTACATGTCCATAATGGTTGAGTTGATGTTGATCTCCTTGGCGTAGGGTGCCAGTACACTATCGGGGTAAGCAAGGGGAGGGAGTACCAGGGTTGCCTCATCCTCTGCAGACAGGATAAACAATCATTGAGCACATCCATGTCTAATGCTTCTCCAGTTGAATGTGTCTCTTGGCTTGAACAGGGGCCAAAGGCGGGGTGAGTGGGGTTATCCAGCCATTGGAAGTGGAGCTAGGTCTATCAACTTGGATAGACTGAATATAGCTTCGAGATTAACTTCCAAGTGAATGGAGTTGAACACACTAGGTGTATGATGCCCGACAGGGCTATGTGATAGGGCAGGCAGTCAATGCCAAGCATGGTCACAATACACTCTACTTGCTGCAGTTATAAGGCACTGGTCAGATGCACACCTATGTTGCTAGGTGTCTAAGGCACGGTCCCCCCTCCTCAATGCTGCTGGTAGGCTGCATATCTTCCGGAGCAGTTAGACCAGCAATTAATCTCCAAGTTTCTGCATTGTCATAGCCTAATTCACCGAGCATGTTGCTGTGTCTGAACACAACTGACAACATTGGCCTAGCTGGTCTTGCATTTTGATTTGAATGCTCAGTACCTCAGGGTGGCGCACCTGGATAGAAAGCGTGCTCATCTGGGCTGGTGTATCTCCTGACTTTGCCATGCAGCTGCTCAGTCTCCCGCAGCACATACTCCAGCAAGGAGTACTGGCGCCCATCCTTGCCAAAGGCTGAGAGCAGAGGGAAGCACAGCTAGGTCAGGCGCCAGCTCTGTGATCTAATACCATTGAGGGCATGCTGGCCGCATAGACGTTCAATAATGCATGACCCTGCGATGTGAAGGTCGGGGCTGCAAGCACATCTAAGCAAAGCGGCTACGTACATTCTCAGGTGACTATGGGAGCATGGTAGGGCATCCGTGCAGGCGTAAGCACTGTTAATCCGTGGCTTATTCATACCTGGCACTGGGACTCCCCCTGAAATGTAGACAGGGGGGTTCAAGGCATATTGCGCCCTTTCAATGAGGTCGAAGATGATGGTATCCTCCTGTCTGATCAGTGTGGTGCGGATGTTGTCTAGCGTGATTGTGTTGCTCATATCTTTAGCAGCTGTTTTTGGGGTTGATGGTGCCTGCTGAAGACCAGAAGCTGCTGCTGCCTTCACCTGTAAACCGAGGTTGTGGTAGCTCAGAGGATGCCTACGTTAGGGAGGTTTATAAGCATCCAATTGACGCACCAGCGCCTGGGCAATACGAGGTTCCCTTGTGCTATGCCATCGCCAAGAGGGGGTTCCTGTAGACGGTTGCTGGCGACAGGCACGTGCTTCGCCGCAATGTACTTGCTTGCGAGGGAGGATCATTGACTTTGGCTGCCCCTAGCCCTTATGCTGTAGTTCAGCAGCTATAGAAGATCCAGCAAACCTCCGAGATTGTGATATGGGTAATCAATGAAAGCGTGACGACCGGGACGAGCACCAGAGGGAGGCATGCAACCACACCGTGCATGAAGAGGTTCGTCTCAAGCATCCAGCGAGCCGTAGCACATGTTACGGCACATGTCGAAGACAATGGGCGCTTAGTTGCTTGTTGTTGGCATCCTCGACAGAGGAAAAGTGACTCAGGTCACGAACTGACGTGCTCCCGGCAGAAATGCACACCGAATTCACGCTGGGCCTGTTCAGATCACCAAACTATCAAACAGCAAAGCAGCGTCAGAGAGGATGTCCGTCTGGCAGCTTTGCTCTCTAGATGGTGTTGGTTGAGCATGTAATAGCTATGTCATAGCGAGACCTCAGGCTAATAGCGCGGTGCATGGTATTCATATACATCCCCAGAATATGTTCTGGTCTAAGTGCATAACGGGCATTTCAGACAGTCGCATTGCACTATCGCGCTTTGGCCATTCCGCTGCAGCGGTAGAAGCAAGTGACTGGGGCTCCAGCCTTGTCGTAGTCTATGGGGGTGTCGGGAGCCATGGGAGTGATCCCAGTTCCCCTCAAACAGCTCTCTCGGATGTCATAGTACTCCATGTGGACCGGGGAGTCTGGACAGCTCCAGAGGTGGTTGGGCCAGCGGTCCCCGGACCAAGAGCATTCCACTGCTCTGCAGCAGTTGGTAGATACGTATACGTGTTTGGGGGCCATATACTGAGCTTTGACCCTGATGCCAGGGCAAAAAAGCGAACATTCTTCAATGACATGTGGCGGTTGGACACTGTGAGTTGCACAAACTGCTACAGCACCATGGAGAAGTTCTCTTCACTGATCGTTGGACATGTTTTCAGTAATCGCTGGACAATGCCAGTAATATGTCTTGACCCATGTAGCCCCTGTTCCAGCTAGATGTAAAAGCATGCAACTGGAGTTTGCAGAACTGACATTCACCTGACAGCAGCCCAGCAATGGGACTTTTTACCGGCCCAGACAAAGCGAGTGTGTTGCTCGACGATTTCAAGGACTTATGCCTGCCAGTGCGACATCATATCATGCTACAATGCAGCCATCCGCCTTGTCAACTAAATCTGCATGTTATTCCAGGATGGCCCTGGGTGAAAACATAACATAACAAACATGTATGACTTTCAAACTCATAAATCCTTTGATTTGAACCAGACAGAGGAAATGTAGCAAAATGTGACAACTTGCTCAACCTGTCCCTCAGGCAACCTGGCAGTGGGCCACCCTCCAAGGCCCCCCAGGCCCCATACCTCCAAAGAGGGACATGTCACAGATGGTCCCTTGGAGCTCCAGCCAGCTGCTGCTGTTTGGCGGACGCAACGAGTTTGGCAGGTCCCTTGCCGATACCTGGCTGTTTGATGTCAATAGGTGGGTCGCTTGTGTGACCAAGATCAACATCGGCAATTCTAGGAAGTGCAGCTTCCCCGCAGGTGTAAGTAGCTTGAGCTGGGCTTTGTGCAATATTTTGGGGCATGGATCAGCACATCATTCTGGACGAAACGAGTTGGGAAACAGCATTTACTCAGCAATAAGCGGCAACAACAGTGCAGTACAGACTAGCAGCAGGGTTCGCCATGGCAACAGGTCAGAGGCAGCCCTGGCACCGCAAGGTATTGTGCCATCACCAATGATATCACGCAGAGAGCAAGACATTGGCATTTGACAGGATGACTCAACATTACAGTGCCGACAGGTTCAGTAGTTGTCCTGCCGCTTTAAGCAACTCAATCGCAAAGTCATTTAGCCATCGCACTGGTACTAGGTTTCCACTTGTGAAGGCTGCAAGCATTTGTTGACAGGTACCTCAACTATAGGTGCTGCCTTGAAGCTGCATGTGATAAGGATGTATCTGGTTCTCCTCCTGCTGCAGTTGCAGCTGGAGTCAAGTGGGCACAGAGGGAGCAGCACCTCCACCCAGGAGAATGCATGCAATGGTGCAGGTGAGGGGGCTGGCCATATGTTATGGTGTGAGCAAATGAAGAGCCGAGGCAGATCGCACCATCTGCTGCTCTGAGCGGGCAGTCAAAGGCAGCTGTGGGCTAGTTTGGTGGCGGTGCCTGCGCCTCCCTGGCGGATGCCGATCTGTTGACAGCAGTTGGATAAAGAAGAGGTAGAGGCCTATGCTGATCTAGGTCAATGCAGCTGCAAGCATATTTTGTAGCAGACAATTGATTATGTGTGAAAATATGTGTGCATAGTTTGGCATGAATAGAACCAGCTGCATCAGGACAATGTGCGGAACTGAGGTGCAATTTGGGGCTTCTATCGGGTAATATAAGCAGCTGGGAAGTGATGCCTCTGCTTACTTGCGAGTGTGGCTCGCTCTTCAATCAAGAGCTGCACTAACGAGTGAAATTGGACTTACATCCAGCAATCAAATGGCCGTGATCATGGCGCAAGACATGAACAAGAATTGGGCTGTTTTGATTAGATCACGCAACAGAAGGTTTTTGGCACTAGGGTGGTTTGCGGATGCGACCTTGGCTGTTTCTGCTAGCTCCACAAGGCAACACCATAAAGCTGCTCAGGACAAGGGCAATTTTTACGTGTCCGGTGTGTTTGGTTTACCCTATTCGCTGCCCAGTGTGGCACCTCAATTGCAATGTGGGGTGGTGAACGTGACAATGGCCCCTTGGATGACCTGTGGATTATCACCAGGCCCTCAACATCAGCAGCAGGGGAGGCTCACCAGCAGCAGCAGCAGCAGGCGGCACAGCCCCTTCCTAGCAGTGTGAGGTGGATGCAGCTGAAGGGCAAGGTGGCACCCACACCAAGGTTTGGGCACTCCATGGTAGGTGAGTCACAGCACAGGACGGCAGAGGCGGGGCCTGATGCCATTCAGAATGTTCAGTCTCCTGTGGCATATAACTGCATGCATCGCAATATGACATCCATTATGGCAGAGGTTTTCCCTTATGATCGGACCCTTGGAGCTTCATATCATGTTTAGCTTTTCCTGTGTCTGCAAACTTATAGTTGCCCAAAGCGGGCACCACATGCTAGTGCTGTATTGCTGATGACCTGTGCATAACATGCATTATGCACAACCTCTGTCGTACGTGCTCCTGTCATATCAGCCCTGAATATGCTCCCGCAGCGTGTGCACTTTCCATGGTGAAATTGAAACTCGTTCAGCAAGCCCAGATGCAGAGCAGCCTCAGCAAAGCTTCTTTCTCTTAGAAGATAATGCTATCTAAGGGGCAGCAAGAGGACATGCATGGACCCGCGGCAGCAAGCATCATGTCTTGTGTTGCATGGTTCAGGTGCTCCCACAGAAGTTGGGACGCCTGGGCGGCTGCTGGTGTTTGGGGGGTGCTTGGACCAAAGCACTTTCCTGTCTCTGGTGGCAAGGAACTATGTGCAAACCAGAGAGATGTGGTGCTACGATATGACACGACTCAAGTAAGGCAACCCAGCTGGTGCTTGTGAGTGTAGTACAGCTATGTTAATGGAGGTTGGGAGGTCTGTTCAGCTTTGATTTTGGATACTTCTACAAGCTTGCTGGTAAACAATTAGGTTAAAATTGGGGTCCGGCTGCAAGTTAGTTGTTGTCCTTGTATGCGGCTATGTCCTGGGAGCTGGAATGTTGTAAGTGGTGCATGTGGGGTGTGCCCCGGCTGGAAGAAAGGATTACAATATGCAATATTGTTGGCACTGCTGCCTTTTAGATTGCCTTCCCATCACTCAATTGTTGCTCCGTGCTTCAGCTGTGTGGTTGCCTGTGTGCAGCCTGGTTAGTAGCATTGACCTGAGCAACTTCCCTTGTCTGCATAATGCTGCGATCTGACGTTGTGGAGGCTTGCATCCAGCAATGCATTGTGGGGTCAGTGAGGCATGAAGCGCTATCTTGTCATTTTCAAGTGCATCGGACCCTGCTAACACCACAGCTCCCTTTGGAACGGTGCTGGCTCTCACGCTCCTCACATGACCGATGTCTGTGTCCTTGCAGTTGGTACAAGGTTGACCCCCCTGTGTCTGATGAGGATCACCCCCAGGCCTCCCCAGCATCCTCAACGTCATCAGGAGGTCGGGCCCCTGGTCCAGCTGAGCGCATGTGCCACAGCCTGACTGCCTTGCCTGATGGCCGGGTGCTGCTGCTGGGGGGAAGGAACAAGGAGGGCATCTGCCATGACCAGTGGTGGCTGGAACAGGTACGCCCGTGAAGTAAGGGAGTAAGGATATGAGGTTGTCTGGAGGCTGTTGTCCTTTGTAAGCGATGGGGTGTACAAGGGCTGCTGTGACCAGTGGTAACTGGAGCAGGTATGGGGGTCATGAACTGCGCATTGTTGGTTGCATCCAGTGCTTGTTAGGGTCCAGGTACTACTCGAATCAATGTGTCTTGCATTCTTTTGGGCTAGCGCCGGTGTATATCTGGCAAGCAGTGTCTCCATGACTGGAGCAATACCTCACAGGTCCTCCTGTGGATGATAACAGGTGTACCCGTGTTGCAGCTAGCTCAGCGCACACCTTTGCACAATGCAGCTGCGAGCTTCAGCCTATGCTGTCTCGCAGAGCAGCCCCGTTTGATGATACATGCTGAATCCGGTCATTCCCCGTCCTTTCTCTTGTAGATAGGGCAGCATTCCATACCTCCTAGTCCAAGGCAAAGCTCAAGTTCCCTTGCTGGCCTGTTGAGCCAGCCTTCAGGGGGAGGCTCAACAGGAGGAGGTACCTCTGCTGCTCCTGCCCCTCCGGCTGGTGCTGTCGGTGCACTTGGGAGTGCTGCTTCTGCTACTGGTGGAGTTGCTGCTGCTGCAGCACAGGGTGCAGCACCTGGAGCTCAAGGTGTTTTACCACAGCAATTGCCTAAACCAGCAGCTCCTGCTAGTGGTTCACCTGGACCTGCACCTTCTACACACAAGTGAGTGAATGCAAGCCGCATGGACAGGAATAATGAAGGTCTTCTATTCCTATTGATACTGCTAAGAACTATGCATGTTGATGATAGCATTTGAATATGTTTGACCCAGCTGTCATGCCAGCTGTCACGAGGTCAACAGCATGCTAATGGGGTCATGAGTGGGGCCTAACCGCTTGCTCTGTCACAGGATAGAATGGGCTGAAGTGGGCTGGGCGAACTTTGGTTTTTGAAATGTCACTTTAGTTGAAACCAAGAAGTTTAAAAGCAGGCGAGCGTTGTTCACAACGCTCGCCTGCTCACAAGGTAACCGCCACTAGCAGGAGGCAGCTCAGACACATTGTCCCTGGAATAAGAAAAAACCCGGTCGGCCAAACCACAGTGAGGTATGTAATGACCCCGAGGTGGAGGCTGTTAGTTATGGTGCCCTGTCGGTGAGGTTGTGTGCGGTAGGCACAAACATCCATCATGTCTGCAACGTGTGTGCTGCACAGGGTGCCAAGCCAGACTTCGCTGCTGCAGAGCTTGTTCTCACCTATGCGCTCTCGCCCTGGCTCTGAAGCCAATACTGTAGCAGGCAGCAGCAATATCAGCAGCAGCAGTGCCACCCCCACTACTTCACAACCACCCAGTCCCCGCAGCCAAGCCCAGCAGCAGCAGTTACAGCAGCAAGCAGCGGGTGGTGAGCAAGGAAAGAGCTCCACTGCAGCAGAAGCACCTTTGTCAGGTGGGTGGAGGGGGGTGAGAGGGGGGCCTGTGAAAGGAGGGGGATGGGATAAGCAGGGGTTCGGGCTGGGAGAAATGGGGCGCAGGTTCCACATTTCTTCAGCAGAAGGACTTTATGATATGGAATGTTCTGCTTGGAGACACTTGTGAACTAGTCCAAGCATGGCTGGAGATGGTGACAACAATGGTGCTGATGGTAGTCTTGCACATGTATACCCAGTTGTTCCTGGTTCACTGTCCGTGGAACGAACATAGTGAGCAATTCACTCTCTGGAAGCATGGAACACACGTGTAGACCCGTGAAAGTGGGAAGGTTGCAGATATCATCCACGTGCCCCTTGTAGAAGAGTCCCCGAACATCTCAGTCTAGTTTGCTGTTGTTGTCATTGCAGCTGCTGGTGCTGGTCCCAGTGCCTCATTGCTCCCGCCCAGTGTCCCCCCTAGTGACTGGGGAGCACCCCTGCGCAACATGATGGGTGCACCAGCAGCACTGAGCAAGCTGAGTAACCAGGTCACCTCTACCGTCAACTCTTTCATGGAAGTCCCCGGGTGGGTGGAAGGGGGCGGGGGGGACAGCAGCTATGCATGAAGCATTAAAGATCGTCTGCTATGGGGTTCTGTCTGCTGCCTGAGGATGCACGTGAGCAAGGTGCACATAGGTTGAACATAATCTTTAATACAGCATCGGGCAGGCTAGGGGTTGCTGGGTGCTCAGTAACACTGTGTGGTTGGTGTTATAGAATGATGGCTGCAGCAGCAGCATTGCCGATGGTATGGTATTCTCTTGCATGACCGTGCTAGTGATCTTCACTATCAGTCCGCTGTGGGAGACCTTTGGTTGCTCCTGTAACCAGTTTTGCTTGTGTGCTTTTGCCAGGCAACTCCGTGGTAGCCTTCCTAGCCTGTCCAAACTAGCCCCCAGCTTCAAGGCCACTCGTAACTGGAGCATGGCTAGTGGAGTAGCAGCAACACCCACAGCAGGTACCGGCTCCCCACTGTCATCTGCTGCTGCAGCAGCAGCAGCTGCTCGGGGTAGCCGGGGAGGTGCCCCTGCTGCTCCTGCTGTTGGTTATGCCAGTGGCATTGATCGGCAGCTGCAGCAGCTTCGGTTACAGATGGGGCTGCCGGAGATCTCCCCCTCATCATCAGCAGCAACTGCAACTGCGGCGGCTGTGGGTGGGAGGGATTGGCTTATCAGCAGTAGCAGCAGCAGCAGCCCGTTGCCTGCGCCAGAGCCTCTAGTGCAAGAGCTAATCTCACTGGGGAAGAACCTTTTGCAAGGAGGGGGAGCTGAGGCCCCTTCAGCTAATGAGGGTTTTAGTCAGGGACAGGAGCGGGTGGTGCAGCAGCAGGCTGGTGGGGTGTCGGACACAAGCACAGCAGCAGTAGCAGCAGTGCCGGCAGCAGTAGCAGGTGGTGATGACTCGGCATCAGATCTGCCGGATGATCTGCTGGTGTCAGCCGCTAGGCAGCACTTGATGTCAGGGAGTGTGGAGAGCATGACGATGAAGCAGATGCAGCTGCTGGTGGGGGATTTCCAGCATCTGTTGCTGCGGAGGCATGAGACAGCATTTCTTCAAAGGTGAGTTCTGTCTGGAAGGACGTGGGATGTCGTCTGCGCAGTCAACCTCCTCTGCTATGCTGATTACACATACATGGCCTGCTTCACAAGTGTTCCCTGCTTTCCTGGCTGCATCTGGTTTGTGCTTTGATACATTACGAGCAAGGATCTGCCCATTTGCACCATAAACAGGCACTCAAGAGGCATCGATGTTGGAGGAGCCAGGGCTCTCTGTTCTAGGGAGGAGCCTGGGCGCTCTGTTCACTGTGCGCATTTGGACACATATTAATCACGTATGTTTTGCTGTGGTGTCCTACAGGTTGCAGCAGCAAAAGGACCAGGACTTTGATATATTGCCCCCTCCTTTGATATGTACACCCTACATGTCGATGAAGGTGTCAGAGCTGGGGGCCTTGCATGAGAAGTATCAGCAGCTGATGGAGGGCAGTTTGTCATAGATTCCGAAGATGGGGGCAAGCAGCTGTGTATGTGCGTATGTGATCCATTCATCAGCAGCAGTATGCTATTGGACGTGCCTTCATCTTTGCTCCGTTTCTGGTCTTATCTACCAGCGGTGCCGTGCATGTTTGCATGCCCATGCATGTATGCCTGGACGAGAGGTAGCTAGAAGGGGAGTGACCCTGTGAAGCTTTGGGCATCGGTTCTACGTGCTATTCTTGGGTACGCTTCAGCTGCCTGTTGAGGCTGCAGGCCTCTAAAATGCGCATACCCCGTACGTCCACCGGTTGACTCAATCTACCGTCATACGACCGGTCCAACACACGGCACGCACCCAGAGACGGGGCAGACGGCAGCACCTGTACCTTGCAAGGTACGTTCGAGGGACGGCTTGCTTCATTCGGCTAAGTGAGTCCTACGAACTGCTCTCGGCGCCTTGGGCGCTCTCAACTGTATGTCAGTTGCCGATCGGCCCTGACATCATCTGCGGCCCACGCTGGAAGCACCCCTCTACTCGAATTGGTCTCTCGCCTGTTTATAATCAGGACTGTTACATTCTAGTGGATGTCTGACCGTCAACAGAGCTGAATTGCCACAACCTTTGTTGCTGTAGTGTGCTCACGTCCGCTGAAAAAGCCGGAGCAGCACCCGACTCACATAGACAGATACGGAACGGGTGGCGTACATTAAGCTGCCAGGATGCCTTCCTGTAATATAATATTGCCCATTAGCAACAACAAGGCGCCCCATGCCATTCTACCGGAAGAGACGGAGGAGGAGGTTGCTGACCGCATGTTTAACAACATCTCCTGCTCACTCAACGCCTTGATGTCCTGCGTGGGTGACTCTTTGGGGGTATATAAGGCACTTCAAGACGTGGGTCCATGCTCGCCTTCCAGCCTTGCAAAACGTCTTGGTCTTTCTGAGCGCTGGGTGCAAGAGTGGCTCTACCAGCAGGTGAGCAGCAGGATGCCTTATCAAAACTCCTGGTGTGCATGTTTCTGTTGGAGCCTGCTTGATATGCAGAAAGCGTAGAGCTCCTGGTATTGCTGTGCGAGCAGTTGCTTGGCCAGCAATCAAAGGCTAAAGTATGGTCAACGGGTGTTGTGCTGGGACAATCTGCGCACTCTGTGACCCACTGCAATGCAACTAAGTCAAACCATCTCTCCACTGTATGCACATGTGAGAGTCTTTTCTGGGCTGAATGCACTTTCCCTTATGCAGGCATCTGCTCGTTTGGTGAGCACAGATGAGTCTGCCCGAGTGTTTTGGCTCACTCCAGCCCAGGCCAATGTGCTAGCCAATGAGAAGGACTCCTCTACATTCCAAATGGGTGAGCACCTTGCATGCATGCACGCAGCAGACTAACAACCTCAGGAATAAAAGACCGTGAGCGGCAACGTTTTTGCCACTCGTTAAGCTCCCCAGTCTCTCCTTGACCAGCTAGATGTGCTCATCCTGCGCTATGGTAGCTTTTCGGCATGCGTGATTTTGGCACGTAGGGAATGCTTTAGATACCTCTGCTTTCAGCCTTTGAGGCTACATCAGCTGCTTTGAAGTTTATGACACTGTGGAAACAATCCGCCCATGAATTCCCTGTGGCAGCAAAACAAGACCAAAGGCAGCAGTGAACTCTATTGAGTTGGGTTTCCAAAAAAAAGTCTGCACGCAAAGATGAACAGGCTTGGCAGCAGAGTGATCCCAGCTTTATTCCTCTCTTGCATCAGGTGGGTTGTCTGTGTTGCCAACCCTTTTCGGGAAGAAAGATGCCCTGGTGAAGTGCTTTCAGACTGGGCAAAGTCTAACCTATGATGAAGTGTATGCCGAGGAGGGATCCTGTGGACTGCATCGTATGCTGGTGAGTAATGTACTGCTTATAGTGTGTTGATCCGATTGGGGAAGATGGCATGCTCCGGGGTGGGTTATCTTCAGCTTACTGTCCATGATCATCTCGTATCGTTTCTTGGAGCCACATACTAGTCACCATGATTTTTCAACATCAGCTGGTGCAGCAGATGGCTCTGGCCTCTTTTGCAAGCTCAGGTCCTCTAGTGAGTACAATGTTAATGGCAGAATTACATTACTTCATGGACTTCACAGTGCTGAGGAAGCCATCGTGTAGAGATTGAGTCAAGTGCTATGCCTGTGTAACTTCCAGGGTGTGTGGGTGCGTCATCACCTGGTCACTAGTTTGCAGCAGTTGCCTGGTCTGACTGACAAGCTGAAGGAGGGGGTGGCAGTGGCTGATGTAGGGTGCGGGTGAGTGGGGGGTGAGGGTGGGGGTGGCACTGCGAGCTTGAAGCAGCACGGGAAAGAATGAGATTGGAACAAAACTCAGAGACGGGGCTTTGTACAGGGATGAGATCAGGAAGTGGAGGAGGTCGTTCCTGTTGGTACATGTGAGCTGCATACAGTTGTAGCTTGTACCCCTGTTGTATTCCTGAGTGGTCGACCCATCAGTTTCGGATCGTGAATTTTTGGCTCCGTAATGTGAAAGGCACTCAACAGAGATACCACACTCATGCAGTGGCACCAGAATGAGAAGACATATGAGAAGTTGGCTTATCTATGTGATGGAACTTTTAAGAAGAGTGCAACTTGTGCCGTGACTGGGGCATGCGAGGCTTTTGCCCGGGGGGGTGGGGGGTGGGTCCAGCTGGAGGGAATGGGAGGGATGTGAGGGCCAGGATGGTGTGGGAAAAGGAGGGGAAGAGGTTGGGGCTGCAGCCAGAACATTCACAAGCTGGTCTGGTGTATGGCAGCATATGTGGGCAGCTGCTCCAGGCGTGCTTTGCTTTGCAAATCAAGCAGAAACGGAAGCTTTTTCCAAGTATGTAATTGACTCCCGCTACTGCTCCTGTTACTGCCATCACAGGTGTGGTGACGCTCTGGAAGTGTTGGCCAAGGCCTTCCCCAAGTCATCCTTTATGGGCTATGACACATCACACCATGCATTAAGGTATGTTGTGTGCGTGGCACTAGAAAGGAGTGGAGCGCTTGGGGCCTCTTGGCGAGGCTGGAAGCATCTTTCACTGTGCAGGTTTTCAACTCTCAATAACATCTTAGGTAATCCCAAAGGTGGAAACGTCACCAATAGGCATGCAGTCACTATGGACCCTGGTGACAAGGCTTGCAAGGCCTTGCGGGGGTTGTCAGGAAGCCTAAGAAGCCATCCCACAGCTAGGGTTATTAAAGTTGTATGCTGCTATTTCCAGCTTCCTCCTGGCTGACTACTCTATCTGCTCAGGGCAAGTTGACACTATGTATACCCATATACACAGGAAACAGAACTCCAATAAGCTGGGGTCTTAGTGGTGTTTCCTTTTGTCCTTGCAGCATTGCGCGGAAACGTGTGGCTGGTGCTGGGCTAAGCAACCTCACCTTCCATAACCCCAGCCAGGGACCAGAGCACAGCCTCCCTACTGTACCCACCTTTACACTGGTGATGGTGCATGATGCCCTGCATGACATGACACGACCAGACCTATGTCTCCAGGTATGTATGGCCGCGAGGCATCAACACTTACCTCTGACTGTGGTTGGCACGGGTTGTTAAGCAGCCAATTGTATGGTCTTTATGAGCTGTGCCTTTGTGACCAAAAGGACAGTGTGCAGGTGACACTGTAGGTATGGTCAAAGGCATGATCAGATTGTTTTACGCCAGCAGCATGGACAGTGGTGTTTGTCTGCACCTGCCCTTAGCATGGTAGACACATTCATTTTATCTAGCACTGCCAGGCCTGCCTAGACTGGTTGATAAGGTGAATGGCTTTTGATCATCTGTGTTCTGAAAACCTGGTATGCACAGAGCAAAATGATTATATGTTTAGAATAGAGGGCAGGTGTAGATAGCCATGGATGTTGCCAACCAGATGCCGTTGCCCATGCCATGCACAACATGTTACATGAGGCAGTTCTTGAAGCTCAGACCCTATCTCCTTGATAACATCATGCACACAGCTGGGCTGTCGTCCACTTTTTGCTCCTGCAGATTGCCAACTTTGGTATATGCCTAAATGACGCACCTGCTTACAGCTGACCTTCAATCTCCATGTAAAGAACCAAGTGAGAGGCTCTGCTGTTTGGCGCTGTTTGTCTGATGCAGGCCATCTATGGCTCTCTACTGAGGGAGGCCCCTGCATGTCTGCTCATCAGTGACACGCGCACCTGTGGCTCTCCAAGCAGTAACATCAAACACCTGCCCGTGGCTTCCTTCCTTTATGGCTTCAGTGTGGCGGTATGCATGAGCTCAGCCCTGTCAGAACCAGGAGGACTGGGCCTGGGGACCCTGGGATTCAATGAGGTACGATCAGGAACGAGGTGTTTGCAGTGAGGAGGCTGTCACTCAGCTGGCGTTGACCAAAGAGCTGCGCAGAGACAGCATGTCTTAATCTCCGGCGGACAGTGTCAGCATACATTAAAACACCAGCTTTTTTGTCCAAGCAGGACTGCATTTTGATTATAAAGTACCCCATTACCAAATACCAAATGGTGCCGTCAAAGCGGGGGGCCTGTAGGGGCTCTTAGGCTCCAACGGCATACTCAAGTTTTAAACTGCTTCAAGTACAGTTGACATCCAAGAGCACCAGATGTTAGCTAGATGTAAGGGAAGCAAGAGAGTATTGTGAAAGAAAGAAAGAGCTACGCCGAACTGGCTGACGCAGGCCAGAACGCATAAGTTAAGGGAACCATTCCTATGGTGCACAGAGGCTACCAGTTATGGCTACCGTAGGCACAAGTAGGAGGCATCTCGCCTGGGTCCTACTCGTGTTGCCCACCCCGGGCCAGGGTCAGTGCCTTGGGTTAAGCAGCACACTCCACCACACTGCTTTTTGTCCTCTGTGCTCCCTTCTCCTAGGGGCCTACTCTCTCCCTAA
Organism: Pseudopediastrum boryanum; assembly: GCA_963556185.1. Classification (NCBI taxonomy): domain Eukaryota; kingdom Viridiplantae; phylum Chlorophyta; class Chlorophyceae; order Sphaeropleales; family Hydrodictyaceae; genus Pseudopediastrum; species Pseudopediastrum boryanum. Next base: position 3,106,287 of record OY744505.1, on the reverse strand, counting down.
GAGAGCTCTTTCTTCCTCGTTTTTCCGCATACCAACCAGCGACCGGCACTTGCTCTTGCTCAGGGAGCACTCTCCGCAGCCCAGAGGCCCGAGAGGACCTTACAAACTGCCCGAAACTTAGGTCAGTGCGTTTTCTCAACGTGGGAGCCTCTCGAAGAGAGTGGGCAGCTCCGCGTCTAGCGACAACAGCAGGATTTGAACCTGAGCCATACCTCGCATGAGGGGCCAACTTCTCGCAACCAGTGGGATTAGAACCCACGCCTCATAAGCCATCCGCCACCCAAGAGCAGCGCTCTAGCCACTCAACTAAGTCCCTTCACCACCGCAGGAGACTTGGCTCCCGGGGCAGGGCTCGAACCTGCAACCTCTCGGAAATGAATCCCGTGCTCTACCAATTGAGCTACCCGGGTGAGAGTATTGTGTAATGTATGATAATATCTGGGCTCTCTGCATCCCTACGGATTCCTCTATCATTAATAAACCAAGTGCAGACAGCCGTGCATCCAGCCGAACTTGTCAGTCCACAGGCACTTATATGATAGCAGGCTAAAGCAGCCAATGACGACCAGCTGAAACCACCTCCAGGCTGACCCGCTGCTGAAGCAAAGCGTGCCTGCTCATGTTGCTGTTTGCAGGACGTAGCCCGCTCAATGACTTTTGCTGCAGGATTTAAGGGGTTCCAAGTCCTGGACTGGGAGAGTGCCAGGAATGCCTACTACCTGGCAACACCTTACTAGACACTGCTGGAGCGTGACCTATTCACCGAGCCACTCAAGAAGTGGCAAGGGCCTTACAACTGGAGGTTTGTCAACGGAGTGCCACTGTTAGTTCCAGATGAAGCAGTTCCCGGCTTGTTCTTTGGCCTATGTTTGACAACATTTTCTGTCAAACGCGGCTGGGCCACTGGCACCTTGGCCCCTGTGGTCTCATCCAAGGAAGGGCTACCCTGCTGACCATGACTAGGTTGACTTCATGCGATGGTTTTCCCTTGTTCAAGCTTGCATCGGCCCATTTCAGTCAGCCCGCGCGATTAATCGACATCATATTTGGGAGAGGATTAGCCGCAGTCTGCGAAGGAGCTCTAGGCATCCACCGCAAGGTTTGTATTAGCTCGTCTTAGTGTTGGCAGGCATGGGTGACATAGTCTGCTTATCACCCGCTTGATGTAACAGGACAAAGCACATGTCTTTTTCCCAGCTTGCTTATGTGTTTCTGCTTTGTACATAGTAAAGCTCCAGAATTGCTGCTTGTGGGTAAAACAAGCAGCGCAGTCAGAAAACAGAGACGGCTCTGGGCTGTGCTGAAGAGAAATAGTGGTGGCTGCATGGCCCCCCCACAAAGCATTGTCATGTCAATTATGAGAGCAAGGGGAGGGAAAGCATTATACAGTATCCTAGCAGAACATATGGGAAGGAGAGACATCATGGATCGCATTGTATCTGCCTGTGATATGCTTTATTGGGGCAGGGAATTGGACTGGAAAGGGTGGCACTGTGCATGCTGGAATAGCATGCTCATAGGACATTGTTGGTGTTGTAAAAATGATTTCTGCTCCCAGAACATGTTGTGCGTTCTAACATCATTTTGAGAGCAAATGGGGTGACTGGCAGGCCAGTGCGTAACCATTGCATGACAACATGCACCTGTGCAGAAGAAAGTGGAGGCATGTGCAAGCATCGAATCATTATAAACAAGGCCTTTGAGGGATGAACCTGTATGTAATTGTACTCTTCTTGCCATGCAGTCCTTGCAGCACGACACATGTACCTTACCGTATTGTTTGTCAGGCAGCCCTTCCTGTTGCGATTTGGTGTGACATCCTATGCAGAAATCACAAGGCCATTCCATGGGAAAGCCTTCATGTCTGGCATGTGGGTGCATGGTGTGGGCTTTTTGCTGGGTTGGCCGTCAAGATCCATTGAAACGGTGGGTCTGACTGGTCAACTTCATTCAGGCTTGAAGACAGAGTGATGTATTCTTGTGGGCTGTACACGGTTGCCCAGAAATGCTCGATTCCTTGACACACCTCAAACTCGTCAATGATGCAGAGCCTATACATCAGTAGACGAATCGCCAATACATGCATTCATTCACTTGACTTCACTTCACTTGACACGATAGCTTGTTTTCGCTCTACTACAAGAGCACGTAGGCTGTCCCCTACACTATAAGATGTTGAATGCCCGCATGCGGTCCCCTGCCCAGGGCGTCCGGGCAGATTGAGCCGGTCGAACTGCCACTGGCACTCTACAACTTTTTCATAAGATCTCCGCTGTGTGGACCCAACTTCTGCCCAAGCGCGGTGCTCTCCATTCAATCGAGTATCCTGTTCAAAGGTTAGGAGGCAAGGGAGCGTTTCTAGGTGGTGAAACCTTTGCATGGTTGCGTGTGAAAGCTCCGGGACGCGCTTAGTACCCTTGCCTGCTGCTTATTGGGTAGATACAGGAGACCCACATTTGTACGTGTGTATGACGCCTGTCTCACAAACTATGGAGGATCCAGCGTTTCACCGGCTTCCAAAAGATCTTGAGCATGCCCTCTTGTTACAAGCTTTTGAACGGCTGGACCAGCACCAGTTGCTCTGCGTGGTTACTCTTGTCAACAAACAATGGCATAAGTTAGTCAAACTGTCCAGCAAAAAGATCCGGATGCACATGCTGACGGAGTACTCGGTGGAGGAATACCTTCAGTGGCTACAGAAGTACGGCTCAGCTTTAACCGAGATCTCTGTGAGCTGCGACACCATCAGGGACTTGGGCCCACCACCATTGCCTTCTACGATGGGTTCCCTCCTGTCCGCCTTAAGCAGCTGTATCCACCTGCAGCGGCTTGACGTTGACACTTGCCCCCTGACTCAGGAAGTAGCGCCCCTCTCCAGTCTCACCACTCTCAGGCACCTAGAGCTACATGAATGCCGCCTGCAGCTAGGAGATCTGCAGCACATCGCTGCTTTGACGAACCTAACCGCCCTGCACATCTCCTACAATGAAGTTGACCACTTGAGCAGCAGCTACCAGCAGGATATGTCACAGCTCGCCCAGAGCCTCCAGTCTCTGAAGGTGCTGCACCTTACAGGAGGCACTCTTGACCTGCAAAACCAGCCTGGTCCTGCCCTTGCCCCGTTAACCGCCTTCAGGTCCTTGAAGCAGCTTCACCTCCGCTATGGCATACTCTTCTCCTCCGACCTAGCTGTTGTACCAAAGCAGCTACCCATCACCGCCGCCACGATCACGGTTGTCACCGATGATGCAAACCACACTGCACACACCTGCTCCTGGCTCAAGACCTTCGGTCCTCGACTTGTCAGCTTGCACCTCCTCACCCTAAACGATCAACCTATCCCGTTCCCCTCGGCTATCTTTGCAGCAGTGCAGCAGTGCCAGCAGCTGGAGGCACTCTACCTGCCTGTATGGGATTTGTCAGCCCTACCCCTGCACCAGCTCTCCTGCCTGAGGAAGCTCAGGGAACTAGACCTTGACAGCTGCAGGGTGGCAGCTGCCTCGCTTAGTGCACTGCTGAGCTCATGTCCTCTGGAGGATCTTACCCTCAATGTGGACCTCATGGTTAAAGCAGTAGGGGATGGGCTATTGCCTGGCAGTGCAGCAGAACCACCAGCACAAGCAGGGCTAGCAGCAGCAGCAGCAGGGGTAGAGTCAGGGGCAGCAGCGTTGGTGGGGCTGCCAGCAGAAGCAGCAGCGGGAGGAGCAAGCGCAGGCGCAACAGCAACAGCAGGTAATCCAGCCCTTTGTACCCTAACTAGCTCAGAAGCCAGCGGCATTCTTCAGCGGCCGGCACTCCCCTCCCCGACAGCCCAGCCCTTACCCGCCTGGTCCTGCTGGGCATGCCTACGGGGGTGGCGGCTGCGGAGGTGCTGACAGCCGCAGCCTCTTGGGACAGTCTCAAGGACCTGTGCTTTAGAGCTGCAGGAGCAGACGAGGGACGAACACTAGGAGGCATCTGTCTACCAGCTGCCATGTCCTCCCTTACTGCCCTGACAGGTCTGCGCGTGTTGGGCTTTGATCTTTCATATGCCGACTCAGCCATGTACACCCTGAAGATGCTGCCTGGGCTAATGAGCCTGACTTGGCAGCGTGCGGTCAATCATCTAGCTGCTATGAATCTGACAACTTTGACCAGATTGACTCACCTGTGCCTAGGTTATGTTCTTCCAGCATTCCGTAAGGCAAGTGGGGGCGGGTACTATGCTGATGAACTTGTGCATGGGTACCGGTAGCAATCTCCTTCTGCCAGTTCCCATTTCTTTCATCCCACCATCTATGACTCCGGCATCTTGGCATACCGGTATCTTGTAAGCCACTTCTGTCTGGGTGCCGAGCAATTAAGCCACAGGCCCAGCCGCAAAGACTTTGCCGCACTCTCAATCTTCTGCTCTTTGCTTTCATTTCTCACAGCTCTAGCCCTGCTGTATAACCAGGATGTGTAGTTAGAATGTGCTGGTGTTTTTGGCATCATTGTATGCGATTATGCAGGTCCTTTGCATCATACTTTTCCTTTTAAGGTCCACTATTCTCCAGCTTCTGATGTTTCCTGTCCTTTGACCGTCTCAATTGATACCATTCAACCCCCTGACGGCGTCAGTGCCTGCCCAGACTAGGTGTGGCGGCCTACTTTCCATTGGCACAACAGACATGCATGGATGCTTGCTGTAAACTATTCACTTCCTGATCTATATGTGCTTCTTGTATTGGGCTGCAGAGCTGGGCTGGTCCGGGCGTGTATCGGCAGTTGCAGGCAGCATGCATCAGAGGGATGGCAGGAGAGTTGAGGTCCTGCAGTGACCCTGTAGTAGTGCACAAGAGTCACCAGCTGGGCCTCAGTCAGCTCGTGGATGACCTGAGGCAACTGGAGGAGCTGAAGCAGCTGCAGAAAGGTAACTGGGAGGCTTGAGGGAAGTATGGGGCCGATTTGTCCAGAGGTGTAGGGTAGCTGTTGCTGAAAATGCTCTTAAATGCTGAAGGTGCATGAGCTGGAAGCAAAGGGAGCACTTATATACTTTTGCTGTTGAAGTCCTTCAAGGTAAGCTTGGGCATTGCACATTCACTGTAAGAAGAGCAACATACTGCAAGTGGTCAGGTGGGGGGTTACGTGAGACCTCCAAATGTGATGCACCGGCTTGAGGATGACCTTTAGTTGTTTCATGCACGTGCGCGGGCTCTCACATGCTATGTCAGGTTTGTGTCCAAGGGCTGCATGCAAAATGCAATAACCATCAATGCAGCTAATGTTCTAGAGATCATGCCTCAATACCTGCAGCTACCATGAGAGAGAAATGGGCATGTTTCGGCGTCCGTTTGTATATGTCATATGGACAGCACCACGCTAGCTACTAGCGCAGACTTCTATAGCATAGCGAACAGAGCGATTTGATCACCCATGCCTCTGGGAAAAGCAAGTACCTACAAGTACCTGTATATTTGTTGGGTTTGTTTGCCCAAGTACACCTTTAGGTGTGGCCCTCGTCAGCTATTGGCAGCTGCTCATGTACTCCTTCTTGCGTATCAGTGTGAAGTTGCATTCCCAACCAGGGCTGGCAATGAAAGCAAGCTATTGCAGCAATGAAGTTTTCGCAATGAGAAAATGCAGCACAAACTTTTTGTCTTTTGCAATCGCGCAGGGTCCGGTGCAGGGTCCAGTGGCCAGCTCCCTCATCACAGGCTGCAGTCCCTCTCCCTCTTACGTCAGTTTCAGCTGCAGCAAGAGCCCCTGGAGGATGTGCTCAGTCAGGTGAGAAGGGTGGGAAGGGGAAGGCCCTCCAGGTTCTGGAAGTTTGGACGCGGTCCTGCTCTTTGTTTGCTGAGATGTCCCCCCAGTAGCGATTTAATCTTAGTCCTCCGTATCAGCCTGGTTATTGCTTAGAGGGCCAAAGCATTTACATCAATGGACATGCGTTGCCAACTTGAAGTTGCACAAGGTTGTTGCCTTTGAGGGGCCATGATGTAATCGTAATCGTAATCGTAATGTTTGTGTCAGTACATACAGCGGATCTGTTGTGCATCGTAACTCCTTGGCAATGATGCGAATTTGTGCCATCAGCTGCCATAGATGAGGTTTGGCTGCAAGTAGCCCACTTCAGGATAGACAAGCAAGTTTAAGGCCAATGGGCTAGTCCCGTAATCTGCCTCATCTTCAATAGTTTGCCATTTACTAGACTGAAGCATTAGGAATGGCTGGTGACTGTGGTGACTGGGAACTTAGGACAGGTCATGTTGCTGCTGAATCCAGCCAGCATTGTCTACCCTGATGCTGGTGTGGTTGCTCCTGCAGGTGTGGACCATGCTCGCTACTGTTGTCAGTGCTGTATACATACTGATGGATGAGAGGCGGCGGGCTTTGGACGATCCAGTGCTTCTGGCAGAGTGGCAGCAAGCGACAGGAAAGCTTGTAGCACTAGGCTCATGAAGAGGAACAGCATCTGGCTATGTTTGACCTTATGTGATGCTGGTCTGGCCTTGGTCTTGGTATGTGAGCCTTGACAGTGCAGACATTTGGATGCAGGTCTGGGACCTTGACATTGAGATTAGTTGTGAGGCATCAATCTGCTATGACTACATTCACTCAGATAGATGTTGCTCTAGTATATATCTGAAAATGTTATCATTGGGTTACACTGCTCCAGCTGTACCTCCTAAGCCAACGTATCGGCATGCATAGCTGTTTTGGCAGTTGGCCAGACTATCATGAGTGTCATATCCGATCTAATGCGTGCATCGCAACAGCCTGGCCCAGATAGAATGTAATAACTGTAGCCGTTTTAATGACAACCGTGGCATGAACTTCAATGGCCCCTATAACTCTTGAACTCTGCTGGCTACACTGGTCGCCAGAGCAATGGCTTTGGCCCTGTACGGTCTCGTGGCCCAATGTGGATGGCACCTCTAGTTCATTTAAGGCAGACCCCATCCATTATAAGTACATGTAAATTACACAGACAGCGCGGGGGGCCGCTAATGTACGTGGCCACACTGGGGATCTCTGATAGTTCCCTTGATATCAGCAGGTGGCAAGCTATCCACGTCCAAAGTAGCATCAATCTGTGAGAACTCCTTGAAGAAAGCCAGGAAATGCTTGTAAGCAAGAGCAACATCATCCACTCCACACATCTCTCGAATGGAGTGCATGGCTAGCTGCGGCATGCCCACATCCACTGTCCGACAGCCCAGGTTGGAGGCCAGGATAGGACCAATGGTAGAGCCGCAGGGCATGTCATTGCGCACACAGAACTCCTGGCAAGGGATGCCATGCCGGCGTCCTGCTTCCCTGGACACCAGCAACAAAAGACAGCAGGCACACCCTCCTTCAGTACAAGCAACATCAGAACCAGACCAGACCAGTTCTCCATCTCCCATTACCATATCAAGCAAGGGCCTAAAGCAAGAACACTACATACCTACATGGGCGCCACGGCTGATCCAAAGGGTGGTGCTGCCCATATGCACAATACTAAGCACACCTGGCCAGCTTTAGCTTCTCTAACATGTTATAGCTGCAGCCCATTAGACCTAATACTGTCAGATGTTAGTAGCAAGAACAGCATTCCCTTTCATTGCCTCACTGCGCCAGTCAATTTCAGGGGGTTATGCATATTCTGAAGTGCCCAAGCACTTGTCTTGGGGGGACCATGTACAAGATGTGACGTCATACACCTGCTACTTTCCCCTTTTTCTCTCAAGCTTAAAAACCTATGCCCAAAACTTAAGCAACATGCTCCGACAAGCAACCCTTTCTTGATGCAACCTCTGTGTTCTGCCCTACCTGAAGAGAGCTGCACTGATGGCATTGGTGGCGTAGCGCTGGTTGCTGTTATGCTTGAGGACCAGTCCACCGTGGAAGGCTGGCTGATGCTGGTTGTCATGCTTATCCGTGTAGTTAGGGTGCAGGGCATGGGCCATGTCAGCACTGATAAGGAAGCTCTGGCGTAAGGTCCTCTCCACAGCACCTTCCTCATCCTGTAACACCACCATGCACGAGTCAACACTGGTACGTATACCTCTGGAAATCCAGCCAGAGGTTAGCATAATTGATGATAGCAGCCAGATGTAAAAAATTATGGTCCGGAAAAGGCTAAACGATACCTGCAGCAGAAGTCTTGGGCAAAACCATCTCATTCCAAGACCAAGGCCTGAACCCCTTGGTCAGTGCCAACCCTAAAAGCATGCTGTCATCTTTCATAGCGTCATGGCTCACAACCATACCCCCAACAGTAGTCCCTTCCCCACCTTTGCCAGTGCTCGTGAGACCCGTGTGATGGTGTCCCTCATGACCGGTCCACCTGCTCCCTGTGCACTGTCACTGCCCACTTCCTCATGGTCAAAGATGGCCACAGCACGTACAGCACTCTCGTCAGCAAGGGCACCCTCACCAGCACAGGAGTCTATCAAAGCCTGAGGAGCAGCAGCAAAGACAAGGAGAGAGACTCAATAACCAACCTCTAAACACCCAAAAGCATTTATATACATACAGCCTTTGGTAAAAGTGCTCAAGCTATATAACAAGTGGGCCACGCCCCAAGGGTGCACATGCCTTCAGGGGTAGTGGGAGTCAGCTCTCCTCGTGTTCGCGAGCACTTCCAAGGGCAGGTCTGTCCACGCTGCTCTGGCGCCTGGGTCGCACTTGCCTCTTTGACACGGTACTGCTGGAATGTCCCCACAATTAGGGGCTAGAACCCGATATGTTCGCAGGTTTGCACACCGGGCCCACCCATGATGCGAGTAAACCCTATTTCTGGGTTTGGAAAATGTAGCCACATGGCCAAACAATCGCCCCCCATAATATGCGGCATGCAAACAAGAGGTATAATGTCCGCTCAGGTTGCAGTGGGCACCACAGACCAAACCAAAAAGCCCTTCCCTTGGCTTCCAATGCCAAGATATGCCCTAACCATAGTTAGGCTGATGTCGCTGCTTGCCATCCAAAACCTGACACAAGCTTTCTGAGCTCCAGAACCCAGCAATTGTACATGAATCGTGACTCACCTCCAGTGCCACATAGCAGCTTGCCAAATTGTCCAGCCTGCCAACATAAATGAACTCATCCTGTGCTCCACCTACCACGCCAGGTTGCACGTCACAGATATTGAGCTCAAAGTCCACAATATCTGAGGGAGCACAGCCCAACTGCTCTGCCAGTAGCGACAGCAGCACTGCATGGTGCTTGTCGGTCAGGTCACTGCCACCACTACTGCTGCTGCTGGCACCGTTGCCGCTGGCGGGTTGGGCTCCCTTGATGCTGCCGTTTGTGAGTTGTGCCTGAACGCAACGAGCAGCAACAGGCATGATCTGGCAAATGGTTATCAGCGACAGCACGCAGCATCAGTAATGCAATTGCAGGTGTGCTTGGGAGCCCTCCTGTATGAATTGCTCCGTTATCACAGGAGGGCGAGTAGCAATGGCCCTGTACATTGTCCTCATAACATGGCTGGGATGGTCATAAAGCTGCTTCAACCTTGACCTCATAGTTTTGTAACCCGCTCCAAAACCTGTACTCATAGAGCTGGCAACTCTTAGAGTTGGCATGTGAAATGTTAATGGTGCAAGCCTGGAAGCCATAACAACAAGCATGCAAGCTGCTGGCTAATATTGCTGTTGCTGAGAGCAAGATGTAGGGGTCCCAGCCACATACATTCATGGAGTTGAGGAATGTGACCTTTCACTGAACCACCCACCACAAGAAATCACCTCCAACAGGTCGGAAGTGACCTCACCTTGGCACTGGTTGCAAGGATGGGCTGCAAGTTGGTCTGGAAGTTGGGCTTGAAGCCGTCTGCATACAACCCCCGCTGCAGATGAATAGCCAACATAGGGATGCGCAAGATGGGCTTGTCAATACGGACCAGCTTGTGTATCAACTTAGACCCTTCTCGTACCAGCACACGACCTGCACAGCCAACCACGTAAGTGGAAGCAGTCAAGCATGAGCCAACCTACAAATATGAACAAGACACTTTGCTGATAGTCTCTGGTGTCCGCAAGCCAACAGCAGACGATGTCAACATGACAAGACAGTGACTACCACCTCTAAACATATGTACCTCATGCAACCATTACCAGCTGATGCCTAGTCCTAGTTTCCAGGGACCATACACACCCACCAAGTGCTTATGCACATGCCAATCCAAGCCTTGTTGATAAGACCACTGCCAAGTACGCAAACCTGCGACCACCTGTCCATGCAAGAGAGTGGGCACTGGTGATAATGGCTCTAGTATTGCTGTTTGCTAGTGTTATCAAATAGTAACTGTCTGAGCCAGATCACTGGTCCAGCCGCCACTTGCAGGGACTGAAACACTGCCAATGCAGATGCCAGGCACATGTCGAGGGCACAACATGGATCGGATGAGTTCCAGAGCCAACAGAGAGCAGCATGGGGATAATACATGTAACATGTCACTAGGGGGAGGTGTGAGGAAGATGCTTCCTGCTATCATATCAGCCACGCTCTTCATTGTTCTGTGTACCAAGCTCATGCCTGCTCACCTGCTACTCCCAGGTCCCTGTCAAACCAGGTGTACCACAGCCCTCCACCATAGGTCTCCACATTAAGGGTGAGGCAGCCCCCACTGCTGGTCTTGCTGATAGGCTTCAGCTTGAGGCATGGGCTGTCTGTGTGAGCCCCCACCATGTAGAAGGGGTTGCCTGGCTGGTACCGGCTACCAATGGCAAAGGCAACCAAGGTGGACATGTTCCTGGTGAAGTAGTACTTACCACCTGCAGCAACGCGAGGCACAGCAAACAGGGATCACAGCAAGGCAGTGCATACTTCCATAACTCCAGCCTTGCTGACGGTGAAGAGGTACGGACTTTACAGGCTATGACACAGCAGCTCATGTTTGGCAGTAATACATCTGTCCTGGCAGAGCAAGCAGCATACAACATCAAGTATGTGGTTTCCAGGGTGTAGCTACACCATCAAATCCATCAAGTATAGACGGGATGCCACTTATTGACCTGCATAAAGGATAAAACATTCGAGCAACTGGGCTCCCACACAATGCAGCAACTGCCTGCATGAGGTACACAAACCCCACAATAGATAAGGTCATGTTAGTGACCCTGTGGTCCTCTCTGATCCCACACAACCCACGCAAACCGCCAAGTGTTCCAGACAAGAGTGCAGCTGCAGTGCCAATGCCCATACCTGGCTTTAAGTTCCAAGCATCCTTTTCAGCGACATGTTTGAAGCCTGCTGCTGCAAGCCTGCTGCTTGCCTCTTCTACTGCATGCCATGGGGTCCATGCCCTATTGATAAAGGACAGCATGTCTGCTGCCTTTTCCTGTGACTCTGCATGAGTGATGCCTGTGGTAGAAGGCTCAGCCATGGTGCTTCCAGCTGAGAGACTTGTCAGGGCCCTACGAGGTGCCTAAACAGACATCGGTATATCAGACGCGGCCTGCTACTTTCACAGGGCGGTTCTTCAGACGGTTGCTCACCAACTGCAAAGCAGGCCTAGGAACTGGACTTTGTAAGCGCGAGTAGCAGCGTGTCACGCCGCACGTGCAAACGGGGTTCACGAACATAGATCTGACACACCACACTGCCTCCTCAACTCTTGCGAAGTAGACAGACAAAGCACGAGCATGGCAAGATCCCTCCTGTGCCTAATGCATCCAGCAGACCAGCGCACTGGTGGTAGACATGGCAGATCCCAGGTAGAATTGACCTATGCCATTCTCGTTAAGCATTGACTGTATCCAAGGTCCAGCCGTGAAAGGATTGCTATTGCTATTGCACCATCCTAAACCTCTACTCTATGATAAGCCCTAGTAGGATATTCCAAGTCTCCTAACTTCTCCCCTATTTTCGTTTGTGTGTGGCAAGGCATGGCTGGGCAGGCATGTCGCCTGCATTCACGTGCGTCTACTGCGAAACTCTGCCAGTTGCAGCTCTCTGGGGCCTCGGAGGTGTCTGTTCCGTTGTCCTTCTGCGTTGTAGGAGACATCCGGAACCCTGCTGTGGTCCTTGAATTTCGATATTACGGCTACATTCTTTCAGTATAATTCACCATGGTGCTACCACAAGCTATAGGACCGGGTTCTCAGTGTAGTAGCGTGCCTTGCGGGAACCGATTGGCACCCCTAGCATCAGGCTCAACTCGGCTCAAGGGTGAGCAACTTTAGGGAATGCCAAAGTTATGCTTGACAGAGAAATTCTCTATAAGAGACAGAGCAAACCAGCAGCGGTGTAATCAGTAGATCAGATGCAAGCGCTGGAGCAGTGTGCAGTCGCGGATGTTCGCTGGGAGCGGAACCCTCGAAACGTGTAGCAGGCTCCTATGCTTTTGAGCGCCGTCTAAAAGCTGGGACGGTTGAGCTTAGCCGGTGCATCCATCGTTGGCTCCAATTGTTGTGGCACTCCCCACTTTGAAAGCGAAGTTCACCCTTGGTGTTGCTGGCTTTCGCAGATTTGCCAAAATGGGGCGCATTCGGAAGGCGGGGCCTAAGGTGCTGGGCTGTACAAGTAAGTCATTCTTCAACGGGATGGTTAGAGGCAGGGGCGGATGTAGGTCACGCAAGCCCTGGTATAACGGTCACAGAGTTCGTCAGCGCCCATAGGTCCAAGCAGGAGCACAGAAATCTGCCCAGATAGGCTCAATGCATTTCGGCAGATAGGCTCAATGTATTAAGGGTCGGAAGTCAATACCCTCCAGATGTCCTGTGCCAGGGCTAGGACAAAATCAAAATATCAGCAAGGCTTGTGCTACCTGTTCAGGCCTTCAATATTGAGCAGCTGTGCCACGAGGAGCTTGCTCGTGGGAGCTTCTGACATCATATTACTTGATTGCTGCTGGGAATTTCATCTTGCCAGCTACATGGAGTTCACGCTAGTCAGGATGTGCAATAACATTCAAGGGGGCTCACCCTGCACAGCAACCAACTGGGATATTGTCACATGCTCAGTAGGAATATGGCGTTAAATATAGCCAGCTTCCGGGTGCACTGACACTGACCCTATGCTCTATGATACATTTGCAGTCGCAAGCTCGTCCTGGAGCTCGCTCTATGAAGGACCCAGTGCACCTCCTAGACAACCAGGACCCTAGCCGGTACACTGCCGACCGCTCTTACAATGTAGCCACCTCTTCACCTCCTGGCTCTAACGGGCACCCAACTCCAGCAGCGGAGGATGCAGCAGCCGCAGACAGCAGCAGTTCCATGTCACCCGTGAAGATTAGCACGAAGTACCATGTGGACTTCGGGGATACAATCAAGCTCGTGGGGAGCCATGAGGCCTTGGGCGCATGGGATCCCACTCAGGCTCTGGGGATGACTTGGAGTGAAGGTGATGTCTGGACCGCTCTGGCTCAGCTGCCTGCAGGACAGCATGAGTTCAAGGTGAGGGGGCGTAGAAGGTCAAATACACCATCAGCTGTGGCTCGTGGCTGGAATGTCAATGCAGGCATGTCAACAGCGATGCAGACCAGGTTGTTATGACAAGCAATATATGGAGAAGGAGCTCTGGCTTTGAGGTTTTTCTTAGCAGACATATACGGCAATGGGATGAAGTGCTTGCCCACTTGGCTGGAAGCGGGATTATGGAGCAGCTCAAGCAGTTCAATGCTGCAATGGTGCTGTTGGGGGATTTGGATATTGAAGATTGGAATGATCAAGGCGATGTGGAACTGTTTGGTGCATAGACCAGGGACAGAGTCTGCGTTATGTCAGACGTGCTTTGTTGGTAGAATGATGCACCATTTGCTGCCAGCAGCAGAGGGAGTGGTTGCTAATGGCTTTGCTGCACGTACCGGCGGTATTGTGCAGGTGATTGTGCTTAAGGGTGATGGTGGCCTTTTGTGGGAGCCTGGAGACAACCGCAGTGTCACTGTGCCTGAGGTGGTGCCCACTGGTCGGGTGGTGTCACTGGAGTGTGCCTACGGTTACACTGACAACACGGCGCCTGCTGTTGCTACAATGGATGAGGAGACTGCGGCAGAGCTGGAGGTGAAGGAGGAGCAGGACACACCGCAGAACACTGCTGCAGCAGCAGTAGCCAAGGCCATGATGACCATGGGTGAGCTGGGGGATAGCTGCAGGGCTTTTGAAGAAGTTTGAGCAGCTTGATGAGGGTAAACAATGAGGTATAGTCAGTTGCCATGGGCCTTGTTCAGTGGCAGCAGTTTTGGCTGACTGCAAACCCATGCATGCGTGAACTCATTCTTTGATTCCTTTTGTTCCCTGGGAGATGGTGTGTACATCATGCGCAGCATCGGCTATGCCGGCTCGGAAAGGCAACTTGCATCTTGGTGGTTGTTAACCTTACTGCAAGGTGGTCATTGGTTGACTCAGGTAGCAATTGCCCAAGTGAAATGTCTGCATGCCCATTGCTGCTCCCTTCCGACTGCTGTAGATGGTGAGATGGAAGCGAAGCGCAAGCAGTCTTCAGATCTTGAGGGCGGTGTCAGCTCAGATGCAGATGTTGATGCTGTGGACAGTGAGTTTGTTGTCCCATCAGCTGCTGTCAGGGCACTACCTGGCAGCACACCTGCAGCACAGCCTGGTCAGCAGGGAGAGTGGCAGCTGGAGAAGGAGCTGGCAGAAGCAGCAGTGGCGGCAGCAGCTGCAGCGGAGTTGGAGGAGAAGGCCACACTGGAGTTGGAGGAGCAGCTGGATGCTGTGCATGCCCAGGTGCTCAATAGCCAGGTAGGTGGAGGGCAGGGGAATGGGAGGTGGCCGAAGGGAGGGCTGTCTGTAACCCAATTCAGGGTGTGGGTCTGTGTGGCTGGACTTGGGATTGCTACCTGGAAAATGGGTACCCAAAGGGACTAGAGGGTTGGTTCATGGGGCAATGCGATGCTTTGGGCGCAAGAACATAACCTGTGCTTAGTTCCTAGGTGGATGTTGTGCGTGTATGACTGGAGGGTGGGAGGAAAGGGGGGCAGAGGATGGGGTGCTGAGGTCGATAAAGCCTCACCACAACAGCTTTGGGGTAAGGGTGGGGAGCCTGATAACCGCTCTCTCACCAGTGCAGAGCTCGATAAGAGTTCACCACAGCTTCCCTGTAGGGTTTGCTTCACCGGTAATCTGGTGCAGAACTCGATAAGAGTTCACCACAGCTTTCCTTTAGGGTTTGGTTCACCGGTAATCTGGTGCAGAACTCAATAAGAGTTCACCACAGCTTTCTTTGGGGTTTGGCCCATCGTGTTTTGGTGCAGAACTCGATAAGAGTTCACCACAGCTGGCTGCAAGGCTGGTTCACCACTCATTTGGTGTCAATCCCAGAGAAGGGGTTACAACCCGTGCAGAACCTGATGAAGGTTTGCCACAGTTCGGAACATGATCAAATATGATCAGTTTAGTTGGAACAACTGAATTATCCTCCCGTGCCGTGTCCTGAACATTAGGCGTCAGCTGAAGTGGCAGCTGCTGCTGAGGAATCCGGCAGTGCCACCACTGTTGCAGCTGATGAAGCAGGTGGTGGAGCCACTGTCAGTGATGCGCCACAAGCAGCAGCAGCAGTGCCTGACGTTGCAGCTGTCTGGGCTCGTGCTACTGCTTCCGGTGATTCTGAGGAGGATCAGCCTCCGCCAGAAGTTGCAGTGGTGTTTAGAGGTCAAGTGAAGACTGATCGCCGCCAGCAGGCGCCGCCCCCTGCCCCGCAAGCACGTGCTGGTCAGAGTGATGCAGCCTCCATAGTGGCAGCTTTCATGAAGAAGGCAGCACCGTCTGGACCAGGGTTTAAGGTGCAGGAAGCATCTCCAGCTGCTGCTGCAGCCGCAGCGGAGGCAGCGAAGAGAGTTATAGATGCAGGTGCTGCAGGTGATGATGTGCATGTGGAGGTGCCAAAGGCAGCAGCAGCAGCTGAAGCAGGGGCGCAGGCAGCTGAGAGGGTTAGGAATGCTGCCGCTACAGCAGCAGCTGAAACAGCAGTGCTGGAGACAGCAGCAGCTGAACCAGCAGTGCTAGAGACAGCAGCAGCTGAAACAGCAGTGCTGGAGACCGCAGCAGCTGAAAAAGCAGTGCTAGAGCCAGCAGCAGCTCAGACAGCAGTGGTGGAGACAGCAGCAGCTGAACCAGCAGTGCTAGAGACAGCAGCAGCTGAACCAGCAGTGCTGGAGACAGCAGCAGCTGAACCAGCAGTGCTGGAGACAGCAGCAGCTGAAAAAGCAGTGCTAGAGCCAGCAGCAGCTGAGACAGCAGTGGTGGAGACAGCAGCAGCTGATGCCGCAGATGTACCTAGGACAGCTGACGAATCTGCAGGAACAGTGGAACCAGAAGTCAGACAGCAAGACGAGGAGGTGGAGGAGCAGGCTGTAGCTGTGATTGGCAGCGATGAGGAGTCTAAGACAGTAGTTGAGGGAGAGGATGCAGGGGATACAGAAGCAGAGGTAGTGGGTTCTGCAACAGCAGATGCAGGGGTGCTGGCAGCTGCTGATGAGGAAGAGGGTCAGGTAGCACCTGACAGCCTGGAAGAAGAAGCACCAGCTCTGAACATGCAGACAGCAGCAGTAGGGGAGCAGGAGCAACCACTTGTGCCTGTCAGCGACGCATCAGTGACTGCAGCTGAACCGGCAGCTGTGAGCAAGCCCTCCAGTATGAAGCCCGCAGCAGCAGCTGTGGTAGCCGCCGCCGCCATGGACCATGATCAGCTGCCTGCTGCTGCGTTCGTTGCTACAGCAGCAGCTGCTGCTTTGACTAACCCAGCGAACTGGGCAGGAAGTGTACCCAAGACAGCAAGGCAGGCGGAAGCACTTGTAGCTGCTGCTGCTGCTCAACTGGCTGCTGCACAGGCTGCTAGGGCAGCTGCGGCAGCAGAAGCAGTGGAGGCATCTAAGGGGCTGGGGGGGTTGAGCACTGGGAGCCTCCTTGATCAGACCTTGAACACGTTGGATAGCCTGGGCTCCATGGATGAGGACACCTCTTCAGCTGGGGTGATGGGGTATGGAGCTGCACGCTATGGGCAACAGGTGTGACATGGATTGGCGAGAGCTGAGGCTGGGGGGCAGCATGCTGGGGTGGGGGCCTTGGGAGGGGGCGACACAGGTGGTGGATGGGTATGTTGATGGCCTAGATAGCTTATGTGAACCCTTAAAATGCAAACGGGGATTAGTTGCTTCCCTCTCAAAGTCTCGATGTAGCACTGCCATCTCTGTCTGTTATCAGCCATCGATATTTGAATGTGCAGCAGCCAGTTTATAATGGTTTATGTTTCTGAGGCCCAGCCCTGCTAACTCTGCTGTACTGTTTGTTTTACTGTTGCTTCTGTGCAGGTGCCATCTGCTCTCGTGGCTGCTGCAGCTGCTACTGCGACTGCCTCCATGGATGAGGCGGCTACTGTAGCTGCCCCTGCTGGTGCTGATACTGCTGATGGCCCTACTGGTCCTCAGCTGGTGGGATCCTTGGTGGGCATGGCGGCTGTGGGCACAGTGCTGTGGTCTGAATTCGTGTTGAAGGAGACAGGTGAGAGCGGCAGTACGGGGCAGGGAGGGATGTCTCGGTCATGGAGGCTGGATTGTGTGCATGGGCCTGCTGACAGGCGCCTTGATGGTAAAGGTTCCAGCACTTATATGGAGTAACATGTTGTCCTTGGTTGCTCAGTCGCCTGGATAGCGCTGGCAATGCCTTCCTGTTGCTATGATACAGGCTACCGGTATGTTACATGCTGTTCACCAGAGGCATATACTGTATTGCGCAGGGAACAGGTGTTGATGTTAAATTGATAATGTGCACACATTCAGAGACAGGACCTGCAATTTCAGTGACCACAGCTACCACCAAAGATCATCAGCCATACACAATGTACAGTATGTACCATATAGACAATCCTTAAGCTCCCTGTGCTTCTTTGTAACTCTTCCTGCAGGGTGTGGTCTGCCCCCAGGCCCGTATGGTCTGCTAGGGGCAGTGGAGGGGCTGAGCTACCTGGGGGTGCTGGGTCTGTCTGGAGCAGGTCTGGCTAAGAGGCTGCGTGGTGAGGGTGGCCTGCCTGGGCCCATGGCAATCCCTGAGGGGCTGGCTTATGGTGCTGTGGCCGTGGGGCTGCTGGCACTGGCACACCAGGTGAGGGGGAAAGGGGAGGCAGCGGGGTAACTTTAATGCATGCCAGACCTGCTTGGGTTGGGGACATTTGCAGGCTTTGGCTAAGGAACTGCAGCAGGAGCTGTTGAAGTGTGTTCCTGCAGAATTTATGACTTGTGGTGGGAGGGCTAGGTCGAGTGATGTTGCATGAGGGGCAGTCCCTAGAAGGCTTTATTGTTGTATGGGTATGCTTATGGGTTGGGGAGCTTGGAGTAAGAGAAACAAACTGAGTGGGGTAGCTGCCATGCTTCTGGTGAGATTTACTTCAACTGATCAGGTCCGGGCCATACTGCATGCCGTGGTAGCATCCTGGAGCCTTGCAGCTGGAATTAGACGTTGCTGGCCAGGTAATCGCTTGTGGCATGGACTGTAAGAAGATTACACGGGTTTGAAGGCTTGTCGTTTCTGTACTGTCATCTTTGAGCTGACATGTTGTCTACCCCCTGTAATCTTGCCTGCAGATGCATGAGTATGGCTACATCCCACCCCCCCTCCCCGGAGGCCAGTGCTTCGCTGATGCAGCAGTTCCTCTCCCCTCAGTAGACATCTCTGCCCCTCTGGCAGGCCTGCAGCACTTTGTGCAGCCTCTGCGGGACGCCTTTGGTTTCAGCAGTGAGCAGCGGGAGCAGCTCCTGGAGGCTCAGGTGCTGATCCAGTCAGCTCGGGACCAGCTCGCAGCAACAGTAGCAGAAGCACAGCACCTGGCAGCTGCAGGGGCACACTCCCTGGCGGAGCAGAGCAGCGATGCAGCAGTACAAGCAGGAACTGTACTGCACCAGCTGCAGGACCAGGTGGACTTACAGGGGAAGCTGGCGAGTCAGGTGCAGCTGTATCAGGGTTTAGAGAGGCAGTTGGTGCAGGTCTTAGCGCAGCAGCAGGAGGCCCTGCAGGGGCTCATGGGGGCGTCTGTGTCTATGACCAGTGAGGCCGTGGATCAGCTGGCGGCTCAGGCCCATGTGCCGGAGCTACTGGGGTCAATCCGTGCCGCTTCAGGGACTTTGCATGAGGCACTTGCCATGAGTGTGCAGCAGCTGGCTGGTCTGCTGGAGGAGCTGCAGGGGAGCGTGCAGGGGTTGGCTCATGAAGCTGGGTCAGCAGCAGCAGGTGGAGGTGCAGCGACAGCTGCAGCAGCCACTGCTCAGCTGACGACGCTGTCTGGGGCAGTGTCTGATGCCCTGTTGCAGCTGCAGCAGCAGATGTGGGGGGCTTACCAGCAGCTGGCATTGGCAGATCATCTGACGTCCTTGGTGGCAGCTACCCGGGTGTCTGCAGCACAGCTGGCTGGGGCTACAGATGATACTGTGAAGAACCTTCATCTAGAGGCAAAGCTGCAGGTGCTGGAGGCGTCAGTGGCTGGGGCCATTGCGGACCTTATGTCTGCTGCTGCTGCTGGTTTGCAGCAGGCGCAGCTGGATAAGAATGTGATGCTGCTGCAGGAGGGGGCTGCTGCTACTGCTGACTCATTGGTGGCTAGCGCTACTGCGGGTGCTGATGCCCTCAATGCAGCTAGTGACAGCTTCAAGGAGAGGCTCCCAGTGCTGCTGCAGCAGCTGCAGAGGGTGCAGGAGGGCATGGTGGTAGGTGCGCAGGAGACCATTGTGCAGTCAGCTGGGGATAGTGCCAAGGGGTTGGAGGGGCTGGTTCAGGTGCTGCAGGAGAATGCAGTGGCTACTGCTAGGATGGCAAAGGCGGTGGCTGATGCAAATCTGGAAGGTGCTAAGGGGTTGATGGGGAAGATGTAAGCAGGCAATGAGGCGGCTATAAGAGTCTGGTTATGTTTTGTACTTGAAAGCAGGCTCATATGCACTAGCTTAATCAATGTATTTGAGGGCATAGTTGTGGGTGTGGCTATGCATCATCCAAGCATCCGAGGGGTGAGGTGTACAATGAGAGCATACAGGCAGCTGCGCTCTGCAGCTTCACGGAATGCGTCAGTGCAAGTTGAAGATGGAGATGCATGTTGGGCAGATGGAGCGTGCCTGAGGACATAGCTTGGAGACATTTAGATGCTTGAATGTGATGTGCATGGGCTTAGGTGGTGGAGCTACCATGGCTTGGCTATTACGGTTATTCATGGGTAGCCCACTGCCTCAATGGAACAGATGGCACATCAACTATTGCAGGGTTGTGATGGGTTTCGAGAGGCTCAAAAGTGTCCTGAGAGTCTGATACGATAGCTGGAATTGTGGCAACAGTGGATGCAACCACTGACATGTGCATGAACATGTGTAGGGTTTTGCGAGATACAAGCTCCGCTGGTGCTGGTATCACAAAGGGAGTGAGAGCAACAGTTGGAGACACCAAAACTGATCATGTAGCTTTTCTCTCTGTTTAAATGGAGGTGTTCTGTAACAAAACAAGGGGGTTTGGTCTCACCGTGGGAGCCAACATTGGCATGTGAAGCTCGGTACAACCTGCCACGGCCCTGGCTATCCCCGGAAAGGTGGCTGTGCATTGCAGATCACATCTTCCTCCTCATTTTTCTTCTTACTTGGATGTGGCTGGAGCCTCTGAAGGGTCTTCTGTAAGGAAATGCATGGAACTGATTGTGTGAGAAGCAGACCATAGTTGATACGATTCCTGACAGGATGTTCAAGGAGTGTCTGTGTATGTGCTGACAGTATGTGGGCTGATCTGTTTCAGACTGGCTGGTGCCCTCTTGAGTGACTTTCTACGCCACGGTTGCAGTTGCCGTATTTCTGCGTCTGGTGGTGTTTACGCCTACATGCAAGCCATGGTTGGCAGTTGTCGACATCCCCAGGGGACTGCTCTCCTAGGGACTTCGACATTAGTTGAAGGTGGTACAGGGCAAAAACCCAGGCTGCAAGCTAGGGACTAAACACTAGCTTTGAAACGAAGAGACATGACTTGAATGGTGATTATGGGGCCCATGGACTTGAGGGTAGGGCCTCTTGCTCTGCTGTCTCAGGTCCTCTGGCTGTGACTTCAATTACACTGTGACCTGCCAGTTGGTCCGTGGCACCTGGGCAGCTTGTGGATCGGTGGCAACTTTGACAGTGTTGGGTCAGGTTCATGTCGGGGAGCTCGTTCTGGTGGGCTCCGCTCTTGCATCCTTCTCAGTTGCTAGAATGGCTTGCCTCTGTGAGTGGAGGGCAGCTGTAAGCGCCAGCTTGTGTCCTGGTTGTGGTTGAACATGATGTATGCATGCCCTGGGCGCGGCCTACTGTAGCGACAAGCATTACTAATGGCATGTTCCTTGCGATAATGGGTTTGACGGGTGACAGGTGTTTGTTGTGTGCTGCCTGTTAGCTGTGGTGACCTATGCTGCACAGATTTGTGGCATATGGTCCAATTCTTTGGCTTCCGGGGGTTGGCTCCAAAGGTGGCTGCTTACCTGCGTTCATGTAAGGTTCCCTTGGGGCGTGCTTTATCTGGTGGGACTGGGGCTTACCCGTCTTGTGATCTTGCTAATTCAGTTTATGGACACTGGGGCCTGAACGCACAGATGCGGTGCTATTCTGATGGACAATTATGCTGAGCTGCCGCGTATCGTAGTGACCCCATGCTCTTGAAGGCATCTGGAAGCACATGTCATGAAGTGGCTGCTTTATTCTCAAATCCAGCTTCCAACTTGTTGCTGTTTGTGTGTGTAACCCTGCATGACAAGGGCATGGAGCAGATCCGGATGTAGGGAATAGCCGTTCTCATGAGGTTTGCCTGCTTGATGGCCCTGTCTGGCTTGCTCTTCTTCCCTGATGTGGAAGTGATGATCTATTAGTGGGAGGGAAGTGTGTGGTGCCCATGCACTGCTGGTATTTGTTTCCGGTGGTGGGCGTAGATGCTGCTGCTGAGAACAGGACTGGCTCGGGGGAGTGAGGCGAGGCCTGGTGCTTTGGGTAACTGTTGTAGTGTCTTGTGTGGTGTATATCATAGGCAAAACTGGCGCGATGACGGGATGCATACATGTGCTTGAGGCGCCCTGGTGTATTACAAGCAGGCGTCATGATTTGTGCAACCGCTGTCGCGCTTGAGGCATATGTACATATTTGTGTTTGGTGGAATCCATTTGTACCCATACCTTTTGTATTCTGCTTGGTATGCAAAAGCATTTGACCAGGCGCAGTGCTCAACATTTAGGAGCAAGGCTCCATACCCCGGTGGTCTGGTCCATCTTGGTTGCTGGTGGAATGAATGTACATGACTGGATATTGGTGGGGGTTGTTTCTTTAGCTGCAAACCTTTTTTGTTCAAAGATGGGCAGCGGCTGCTAGAGCTTGGCTGCCATCTGTAGTTGCATGCTGTTAGTATTGTGCCATTGACGCTTCTTGCTACGGCATACTGGACGGCTTGGGCCTGTTTGGTCGTCTTTTGCCAACCTTAAGTTTTCGTTTGTTTGCCTGGGGGTGCTTGACATCTCATAGGTTTGGGTGGTGGTCTCATTTATCTGCTCTTTGCTCGTATGTGCCGTGCCAGCCTGTCATGAACACTGCGTTTGTCGCCTAGCCTGCACCCCTGTCTTTTGCCTGTACAACCCTCAAGGTGCTTGCTGCCACTGAGCCTTGACATGCGTAGCCGATGCGATGTCACAGTTCTTCATGCAGCTTCACAGTAGAGACGTGCAGCTGGTGCCCTATGTATGCAATGAAATAATTGCACGCGTGGATTTACTATGAGGAATGACGGGTTAAGAATGGGTATCGAAACTACGGAACCGGTGAGACAACGGGCATCTGCGTGCTGCTGACATGGCACTGCAAAGCAACAGCCGGGAGCTGTGAGGATAGCACGAATATGGTTTAGAAGAATCGATGTGTTTTCAAGCGATTTTCAGTAGCAACAGGATGCATGGATTGCTGAAGTAAGGTCAAAGGTCCAACGGCTCCGGGCTGCCTCCATGCCGCAGTGTCAGTCACTCCGCCATCTTATCAGAGGATATGCTTCAATATGCAAACAGAGGAGGTCCCACACACACATTGCACGGCTGCTCGCTTGGATGTGCTGACTGCCAACAATCATGGAAGTTTCCTTCCTGTACCGAGCAGGATGCTCTGCCATCCGCTTGCTCGCGCAATCACGGGGCAAGTGGCCGCATTGTGGGGTGCTAATCTATGGCACCAGTAACGTATTTGCTCACGTAAGTATCACATCCGAACTGTAAATTAGACAGCAACCGGCTGCGTGCCCATTTTAACTGTACTACAGCTGGACAGCAAAACCATCGACAGACCAGCATTTGAAGCCACCCTAATCCTGTCCGATACGTGGCATCGCTACCTGCACCCCCACCACTGTTAACTTTACAAATTCTCGGGTTCACTCCTCGTAACCTTCCTGGCAACACTTCACTCCCACTCAGACCTCTAGAAGTAACCCGCCTTAGAGCAACTTGGACGAATGTCAATTTCAAGATGCGTCATAAATTATGTTGGGTGACAGTGGTCATCCTGGCTCCTTGTCACAGCTTGCACTTGCATTGCCAAGAAACCCCATTAACCATCCAAGCACAGCCTGGCCCGGCCTAATGAACTGACATGCTCTCACCGCATGATTGACCACGCCAAGAGGACTGAAGAGTCGCACACTGGGCTCTGCCAACTCCTATGCAGTTTGTCACACGCCGTTTACTGGACACCGCTTTCTTCTTCTTCCGACAGGAGTACAAACAATAGGCTAGCAGGTGGTAACGAATGTTACTGATTCATGAATGGTCCTCTAGGCGCCCTGCTTAGGGGGCTGCTCTTCAGAAGCAGCAATTCCCCCCACCTCTTCAGATCCCTTGCGCCCAGTATTGATCTCTACCGGAGGGTCCTCCTCAGATGTGGGGGCATGGGCATGAGCCTTCTGGGCATCCTGTAACCGCAGCAGAGTTGCAGCAGCAGGAAGGCAGAGTCAGTAGGATCCACAGGAGTGAAGCACCAATCAAAACAGCGAGCGGCAGCAGGTACAGCTAGCAGGGACCAATGGTAGTGGACCAGGGACAACAGAGCAGCAGACATTATTGCAGCGGCATAGGATGCAGGTGTTGCACCCTGCAACATGCAAAAGACTAGGTGCAGTCTGCATTCAATAATGCAGACTGCTTCAATTGGACAGATCTTGATACTACCAGCAGCAGACCACAGTCAGCTACTTTACTAAACTGCACAAACATCAGCAGCAACATGTCCGTGCCCAAAGGAAGGCTACAGCGTCACACGAAGGACTGCGCCAGGTGTTTTGCAACGTACACCTAATGACTGAGTGAGGATTAGGCTGCCTAAACCAGCCGAGTAGTCCATGTCAGTTGGAGTAGGGCACAGCTGCAGCTGCATGCATAAAAACTAGCCTAACGGTGCCACAAGCATATGACAGGTGTCAATTATGGTAGAGACAGCCTGCAGGCCAAATGCAGGCACATTGATGTGGAGCATGTCTTTGGATTATTGAAGGATGTTGACATGCAGTGGGTGAATGAAATGTATGTTGGAGCTAAATATGCAGGCCATGTCTTCTTAGTACAGGGATACCAACCGCGTCTGCTTGCTGCCTGGTGACTGGAGCGAGCTACCTGTTTCGGGTAATGCAGAAGGAGCATCCACTAGAGTGCAACGTTGCGTAAGGCTTACCTTGGTGCCCTCTCTGCCGGGATCATGCACGTTCTGCAGTGCCTCTGGGTTGCCCTCGGCCATGCCTTGGGTGGCCTTCTTGTCATCGAAGTTGACACCGATGTCCGTCATTGCTGAGGACCTTGGCAATCCACCTGGATCTCTGGATTTCTGTCTTCCTCGGCCTTTCAGAAGGAGTTAGTAGTCCTAGCTAGCAGGGATAACAGGATGGCGGTATGAAGATCACACTTATTTTCTGCGCACAAAGTGCAGAGGACATATATGGGCCTTCGATCCTCTTGTTCTGGAACGGCGTGCATAAGCCTTAGAGGTACTCCAATCTGAGCCGCTATTGCCAAAGGCGTACGAGAAATGGCGCCATGATGACGAGTCATCCAGCCCAGCGGATTTCATCCTTTAGCGCAACTCGCCCACACGCTGCAATGACGTCTGGCCCAGCAGAAGTGCCTAATCACTATGCTGTGGGTCACATCTGATGGCATTATGCCGCCGCAGCCGTAATCATGCCCCAGCCGGCGCCGTAGCCCGGGGAGGCAATCCAAGGCTGGTCGTCACTGACCAGCAGCAGGGGACATCATCAGCCGTGCTTTTTCCCCAGCTGCCGTCAAGATCTCGCCGTTGTCCTCACAAGGATGACGCTTTACCACTGTGAGATGCTTGCTCGCTTCCTTGCAAACCGCAAGCCCCTGCATACACGCCGCTTTTCCGTTGTATCTGGTTGTTAGGATACCTGGTATCGAGCGGGGATTTTATCATTTCTTTCACCCAGAATTTCTGCTGGTCGTCCCTGAAAATATACCTGGCTAGAACATTTGCAATCGGTGCTGCTCGGCCAATACTTCTGATACTCTTGCAGGATGGGGCGCTCTTCGTGCCTCTCGATCAATGGGGCACTGCTGCTAGGGCTCATCCTTCTGGCTAGCGCCAGCCAGCAGGCCGCAGCCTTTGGAGGCCACCCTCTAGCCCTCGGCAAGCTGAAGCTGTTCTTTGGGTCCAATGGAGGGGAGAGCTCTTCTGACACGGGGTCTAATGGGGGGGATAGCTCTTCGTCTGACAGTGGGTCTAATGGAGGAGACAGCTCATCTTCCGGTAGTGCAGACACGAGTGCTGCCACCCAGGCTGAGGATAGCTCTGACAGCGCTGCTGGGAGTACTGCTGATGCTAGTGCAAGTAGCAGTGCTGAAGGCAGTGCTTCCAGCACAGATGGCAAGTGCCCTGCAGATGCTGCTCCATTGCCAGACAAAGCAGACTGTCCTGATGGAAACAGCAAGTGGGTGGCCTTCTTGGATGGCTGCAAGAATGTGAAGCCCAACACCACAGGTATGACATGACATGACATGACAGCACATTGCTTCCTAGCCTGGGCCCGCCTGGGCCCGCAATGGTAACTTAGATGTTACCCCTCGGCAGGTGTCCTGTAAGTAATTTGTTTGATGATTTTAGATAACTTCAATTTTCAGTGCAGGGCATGCCTGTGTGGTTTCATGTTTTTACTGTACCTCCTGCATACAAGGGCTGGACTGCAGCAACATCCCGGAAACGCCTCTTTGCCATACATGTCGCATTTTATGCACAGTAGTGCCAGAGGAAACATCACGATACTTGCGGAGGAAGATAACATTACGGAAGGATAATGGCTTTCATGGGGCAGCATGCATTCACTCTCAAAATAGTGCAGGGCCTCTAGTAAGTGCTTCTGTGATTAGACGACCTGACACCTCCTCATTGGTTACTCCCTATAACAATACACGTTTGTCGTTCTGCTGCTTGCTTTGCAGGTGTCCTTGCTTCTTTGCCTGGCCCCTCCAAGGGCTCCTTTGTGCTCTGTGTGGATGACTGTGGTCAGAAGGCCACATGGAACCTGCAACTGTGTGATGTAGAGGACTACATTGCATCACACATCCACTCCGGAAGTGCTTCGTGGAGCTGTTGTTGTGCATGGGCAGTTAAGAACTTGGTGTCCAGGGGACCCAGCATCATAGTGGCTGTGCTAGTGGCCCAGCTGGGGACTGAGCAATTCAGCTTGCCTATAGCTTGTCTGTGTAATGCACTTAGTACACTTCTTCTCCCTGCTCAGCTTGACGGCTCGCTTGCATGCAACTTGGTAAACAAGTAGCATCATATACGGGCTAAAGCAGAAGAGTTGACTCTGCCTAAGCAAGTTTGCTGCTTGTTCTGTCATGGGAAGACGGTGCAGAGCAAGTCAAAAAAAGCACTGAACCATTCATACATCCCAAAATGTTCATGCAATATGCTGCCATGGGAAGCATTCAGCTTGTCATCTGCTGCTAGAAGCTTAGCGGCCAATAAAGGCCTTTCTGAGGCACGTGGCTTGCACTCCTCGAATGCAGGGCTCCCCCAAAGCAGATTACCCTCCTCCACTGATCCCCCTCGAGCCCAAGTCCAAGCCCGCTGATCCCTTTGGGCCCCCTGAGGCTCTCCCCAAGGTTGGTCCTGTCGACATCAAGGGCTGCGACTACAGCAAGTCTGGCAGCTTCATTGAGGATGACATCATCCCTCTCCCAGGCAGGGATTCAGAAACACCAAAGGTCACAATTTGGTCCGATTTTGTGAGCGCACTCAAGGATGGGAACCTGTACGTGAATGTGCACAACGTCAAGATGCCTGCTGGCCTGATCAGGGGTAGCCTGGAGAGCCAAGGGGGTGGACCAGGTGGTGACTGTCCAAATGGCTCGGGTGCTGCTGCTGGTGCTACCGCTGGCACTACTGCTGGTAGTGATGGCACCGCCGACACTGGTACCAGTGGTGGTGCTGGCGATGCAGGGAGTGACACGGGGGTTGCTGCTGCTGCCGGTGGTGGTGGTGGTGTTGATGCAGCTGCTGATGGTGGTGGAGCTGGTGCCGGAACAAGTACCGATACCACAACAGTTGGTGGTGCAGGTGCTGCCGGAACAAGTACCGATACCACAACAGTTGGTGGTGCAGGTGCTGGTGGGGCTGGTGGGACAGCTATTGCTGGTGGCGATGGCGGTGGTGGTGCAGGTGCAGGTGGGGCAGGAGGGGCAGGAGGGGCAGACACAATCGGGGCCGCTGCAGACGTGGCAGGTGCAGGCACGGCAGGCTCAGACGGGGCTGCCACAGGTGGGGCAGGTGGTGGGGCTGGAGGGCCTGCAGGAGGTACAGCCGCTGCTACGATCGGTGCTGGTGGTGCTACTGATGCTGCCGGTGGTGCTGGGGGATCTGGTGCTGCTGGTGGTGCTCCTGGTGCTGGGGCCCCGTAAAGACTTCTAGCAACTTTCACTGCCCATAATGTAACCTGAAACCTTAGGTTGGCATTTGGTGTTGCTTTAACAAGCAAGAGGGTGGTGTCTGCTTTGATCCTACCGTATGCATCCTTCTGGGCAATGGGTTACTTTTTGTCTTGTTTGCGGCATGCAGAGAAAGGGGTGGGCAGGGAAGTTGTTGCAGCAGGGCATGCGTGTGGCAGTCAATGGCAGGTGACGTGATAGCCAAGGGTGCATGAGCAGGGCTTTATTATCATCCAGAAAATTTGGTGGGGGGGTACAAGCCTATGGGCTAGTGCAGTTGGATCTGGGTCTTCTTTGAGGCTGGGGCCATTGAGCCATTGCATGCATTCATGGCCTTAAGAGCAGACATGCTCTGGGCATGCATGTCAGCAGCAGTTTGCACACACCCTCTCATTTGAAGGTGCCTCTGCACAGTTTTATGCATAAGACATGGATGCGTGTGGGTTGTGTTAAGGCACATCACAGGCAAAGCTTCAGACGTGCCCCAAACTGGATAACTGCGGTTGTGCAGCGTGGATTTCTACCATGGCAAGTAATTGGAGCCTGCTGTAATGGAAGATGGTTAGGGTTTGTGTTGCCAAGATGGATGCCAGCTGTTGCAGAACACTTTTCTATGGCCTGAACTGGCATAAGAATGTTTTTCTTCCGCAGCAAGGCCATTCAGTGTGACTTTTCTACAAACTGGATGTGCTTGGCTTCATGGGAAGTAGCTGCTCTGGCTGCTGTTCTGCATGTAAGCAGGACATTGAATACATGGCATATGCATCAGCACAAAAAGGGATGCAGGAAAAGTGTACATCCATTCATGCACCAGGTTGTGTGGGGGGGTGCATGAATTGGGTCCTTGCAAATTTCGTTCCTACAATCGACTTGCTGGTCACCAGTGAAGATGACCTGCTAAACTATCCTGACTTGCACGCATCTGCTAAGACGGCTGATCATACGCAGGAATATTATCTTATATATCAGGTGTTTAATGCATCTTTGTGTTGAATTGGGCATATTTCATCATGCTTTAATGGAGGGATGGAAGGAGGGGGAGTAAGGCTGCAACAGTGCTGCCCAGCAACCTGTGACTTTGCGAGTTGTCTTGATGGACTGGGAGGAATGTTCATTACATCCCAGCAGTCTATATCAGCTTTTGACACACTAGAGTACTTTTGGGGGTCTCCTGTATCAGTATGGTTCCCTAATCGCTGTATGCTGCAAGAGAGGCGGTTTGTAGAAGGGAAACCACTGTATGCTGCGAGAGAGGTGGTTTCTTGACGTGAAACGATGGGCCTTACGCATGACGCCTGAGTGTCTGTATTGTATTCCGAGCTTTGCAGCTCTGCAGTGTAAGTAGCCTGGCCTGCCCTTCTTGTGGCAACTATCAGATGTGGCACATCTTGGTGAATAGTCGACAGAAAGTCATGTCAGGCGCTTGACATTGTCCGTAAGTGCTGTCTGGGATTTGAGTTAACCGGCTGCCTGCTGATAAACTGTACTCAAAAGGTAGTATTAGGGGTACCTATTGCAAAGGAAAGGAGCTAGGTGAGCCTTCCAAACGGAGTAGGCTTTAGCCTCTGTCACCTTGCCGCGGCCGCTGTATGTGGTGGTGTCATCTCTGGTAAATGTAGTGGCTTCAGGTACTAGATGCAGGCTTCCATGGGTAGCGGCTGGTATCACTAGATCATCCAGGAGGCCTATCGAAGGCGTTTACCACCACTGACCGATATGAGTAAGACTTTGTATGCGTGAGACGATACCATACCAAATAAGGCTGTCTATAATCACTTGCACTTGCGAGCCACATCCAGCTACCCATACAGGAAAGGCTGGCCAGTAGTATGACCGCAATATGATACCAGGGCCTGTTTTCGAAATGCTAGTGGAGTGTACCACGAAGTACCGTGGTGCTATTGCGGTGCTAGCGGAGCAAAACATTGCTTTGGGCCACTGTGATCGTACATGCAAGCCAACCCGTCTGCGACACTTGAGAGAGCGAGAGAGAGAGAGAGAGATCTACGCGAGGAGACCGTGTATTGTTCTCCAGCGTGGGATTGTGGGATGGGTTCCTTGGTGTAAAGATTACACGGATCCCTTACCATCACTTGTACATGTCATCCATCGGATGCTTCATAGCCTGCACGAGCTGCACTCCCAGCGGAAGCATGTTGCAAAATCAGTAATGAAGGACTGCGGTCAAGTCTCATGGTTAATGAATGAACAGCCTTTTTAAAGCGGATCGCTAAGCTCTCGGACTGAAACCATCCACGTGTACATCGGCAGCAGCACTTCACCTTACTTAGTAGCGCACATTCTAGTTTGCCACTCCAGGTTCATGCTATGTATGTCAAACCGAGCCTCTGCTGCCAGATGAGGAGATTATATGGCTAAAAGGCACTTGAAATCATCGGCCTTGTCACATCATGACCGAGGGTGCATCGAGTGGTCACGAGTAGCATTGCCTTTTCATAGTGATCCAACCATGAAGTAGCTGGTGCGAGGCTAACGGTTGAGTGATACCTTCATGTGAGGCTCTCAGCATACAGCGAATCAGCTCGGCAACCATATAAAGAAGCAACTTGCTGGTCAAGCAATAGTTACCTTGCTTGCTCACTGCTTGGTATCTAAGCTGGACCAGTCCCGATCGATTCAAGTCCAAGTGCGTCTGCGTGTCCTGTCCGAAGGTTGCGTTCTACACCCACCTGTTCTAAGGACGGGATGGGGCGCCTCCCTCTTGTGTGCCTCTTCTTGGCACTGGCCACCATCAGCTGCGGCCCGGCCCACAGCCAGGCGAGCAGGCTGCGCTCCCTTCTGCAGGGGGACGCCACCAGCACCGCAGCGGGCTGCGTTCCGCCCGCTCCAGCTGCTCTGCCTGAGAGTTCTGATTGCCCGGCTGGGGACAGCAAGTTTGTTGCGGACTTGAATGGTTGCAACAACATCGCACCAAACACTACAGGTATGACTACTTCTCCGAGCTAGATATGCACTGCTATAGGTTTGGGCCACACATTGTTCGCTTGTATTCCTGCACCAGCTAGCCGTTCCTGCTTCCTGATGAAGTAGCAAAGCTTCCCTCTATTGGCAGTTGAGTTCTGCTTACCAGTTCTGCAAGTAACCAGCAGCAGCAGAGCTCCTCCAGTAAGGCAGGGCTCATGCTCTGAATGTTGGGAACACTGCACAATGCAGGTGCTCTGCTCACATCCTAGAAGCACCCGTGCCATTGTTAGGTAGACCAGCTTGGAATGCACCTGCTTGCCATGTTTGCAGCTTGACAATGCAGCCTGGTAATGGGGCTTGGCAATGCACACGGAAGCTGTACGCATTTGCAAGCCAACAGTGCTGAATCCGGTTATTTCAGGGAGTGGAGGGTATGCCTTGCCCATGAAGTGCGCACCATTGATGCTGTTTTGCAGTGGTTTGAAAGCCAATGGGTCATACAGCAACATGCCTGCCTGTTCCAGGCACGGTGAACATCTCTTTGTCCTTACTGTGCTTTTCTGCAACCGCTACCCTGTCTGAACTTGCCACAGGATACTTATCTCTTGCCACAGGATACTTATCACTCACTTATCACTCTGCTGGCTCTTTGACGTCTCTTTCTTCTTGTAGACCAGCCTCTGCCCTTGACTGGCCCTTCCAAGGGGTCCTTTGTGCTCTGTGTCAATGAAGCTCGCCAGACTGCCAACTGGAGCATGGTGCTATGCGACATCCCCGAATACTTCGCAGCACACATTCACACTGTAAGTCTATACCGTGAAGTCTATGTACGGTGAATGGATGCATTCCCACATGCACCACACCTCTTACACCTTCTGCTGTCTTTGGTTCTAGGCCAATGAAGCCAACTGTGGTGAAGTTAGCACAGGCAAGAGGACATACATGCAGTTAGAAAAGAGGACAGGATTTAGGAATGGCTGCCTCAAGGCGGATAATGACGGTCACCATCCAGCACCTACAAGTCATAGCCAGTGATCAGTCAGAACTGCTGTATCTTAGTGCAAGCTCAGGATATTGCAATGAAAACATAAGACAGTGCAACATTGACAAAAACACGTAGCTTGTCCTTTACCATTTATTGTAGGCCTGCACTTTCTAACACAATGCAAACTGAGGTTGCCACAGGACAAACTCTGTACTCCTGGGGCTATTGCGGAGTCACCCTCTCTTTATCATCTGGTGCTTTCCGCAGTGGGCTGTGCTGCATGCAACCATTCTTACATGAGGATGTGTCTGACTTCTTTGCATGCAGGGGTCCCCACGTGCTGACTACCCACCCCCATTAGTGCCCCTTGATCCCGTGGCCAAGCCAGCCGACCCTTTCGGCCCTCCAACAGCTTTGCCCAGAGTTGGCCCCTCCAACATCACTGGTTGTGACTATGCCATTTCCAACAACTTCACTGCAACTGATGTTATCCCCCTGCCAGGCAGAGATGCACAGGTGCCCAAGGTCACTACCTGGGCCGAGTTTGTGAATGTACTCCAGGCTGGTAACCTGTATGTGAATGTGCACAACACACAAGTGCCTGCAGGGATAATCAGGGGACATCTGGTTTCAATTGCGGCTGGCGGTAGTGGTACTGCAGGCACCACTGGTACTGGGGGTGACACCACAGGCACCACTGGCGCAGGGGATGGCACCACAGGGTCCACTGGGACTGGGGCTGAAAGCACAGGCTCCGGTGGTACCACTGGCGGTGAAACTGCAGGCACCACTGGTGCAGGGGGTGACACCACAGGCACCGGTGAGACTGTTGATGGGAACACAAGTGATAGCGCTGGTGATGGTGCTACTGGGAGTAGCACAGGCACTGCCGGTAACACTGCTGGTGATGGTGGCTCAGGAATGAAGTAGATGACGTAGTCAAGATGGGGTATGGCAATGGCAATGAAACATAGGAAGGGGAGATGTTGTCATTGACTAGTTATGCAATATGCAGGCAGGCTGCATGATGTTGTTGCATGGCACCAGCTGAATGGTAGGGCTTGGTCCATTTCTTCCTCTGCTATGTGGCTGCTGCAGTGTGGCAGGCACCAACCAGGGACATAAGAAGAACCTTAAACGCGATGTTAAGGTGGCTTGAGACATCTGCATGCACTGGGTTGCTTGTCAGTAAGCAAAAGCATGCATATTGTGGTGCCCAAGTTGAGATGAATGTGCATTGTTGTGACACCCCATATGTGTGGTTTAATTGAGATTGCAATGAAGGACTGTTGTCATTGTGTAGTTGTACAGGATAGAACTTGCCACAATGCCTCTTGTTTCCTTGTGGTAGTGGTGTAGGAAACATGTATCTGTGGTCTAAACTGATTAGTGGTGCAGTGTACCATCGATGATTAACCGATCCTAGAGGGATTCACCGCTTCAAAAAAACGAAACAATGTGGTGTATGTGCAGACGTGCGCACTATGCGTGAGAACATCAATGGTGGCAAAGCATGATCAGTTTGGCTGGATATTGATGCATGTGAAGGGAGAGGGTGCAGCGGCGAACATATACTTCGGCAATGTAGTTGCCAGCTTCAATGAGCTTTTGCCTGCTGTGGATTTGCTGCAAATTAGCGGAACCTTTGTTGGTTACAATTTCATACAGTCGGAACACTAGTGCATAACTCGAATATGCTGAGTGTGCTCAGCAGTTATGTTGCTTATAAAGATGGAAAGGTGTCACTGTGATGACCTGATAGGTGGTGTACAGTCAATACCTACGTGGCCACACAGTTAAATGAGAAGGGTGGATACCTGTCTGTTCCAGTGTATGCTGCAGCTGGAGCAAGGCTGACAGCTTGATGATATGGTATGGGATCCGTGTAATCTTTACACCAAGGGACCCTTCCCACAATCCCACGCTGGAGAACGATACACATTCTCCTCGCGAAGATCTCTCTCTCTCTCTGACAGACTTGATAAGGAATGCAAAAACCAAAGCAAAGAACCGGCAACATACCGGTAACAGCAATAGCGGAAAGGAAATGGAAGTGGCATGGCCGCAAATGTATCACACGTTACTCGGGGATCACTGTAACATGCAAAGCATCTTACGCTGCAAAAGTGGCCTTGTTGCTGCTACTGCTGGGTTCGGACTTGATTGACTCGACTGGAGCATCGAACACCTGTTGCTGGAGCACCTAAGACCTTTCACTACGACCTGGTGAGTTGCTAGCGGACCACGCGTTTACTCTGGACTACAACAAACTGGAAGCAATGGTGATCAAGCAGGTGGAGGCCAAACCCTAGGCGGTGAACCGCACGCCAACAGAGTCAGAGTGACACACACTGAGAGGCACTGAGAGGCCTGGTGAAGCTGCCGAGAGAGGCACAAAGCCTTCTAGGCCTACACGTTGGGCAACCTTGTGTTAGTCGTTCATCCTCGCTCGATTTAAAGCGTATTTCTTGTACTCAGGCAGTCTTGGGCAACAACCGCGGGCACTTACCTGACGAAGGGAGAGGCTCACGTACACGATAGCTCACATCTAGCTTGATACAATCCACCACTAAGGCTACTTAACAGTCTAGTGGAGCTCGACAAGAATCGGTAGACTGTTAAGTGATCTTTTGCCGAGATGTTACTATATCAGAGGGGCGCTCTTCTGAGGCAGCAAAGGCAGGTAGTAGCTGCCAGCCAGATTAGAATATGCACACGTGTGGTAGCTCGCAAACGTGTGTGCGCGCCCATGGCTTACAAGGCGAACGACGGGTAGGTGCTGGCGTTCAGTGCTTGCCGCGAAGGTGCCCTTGGGTCTGGCGCTTTAGAAACGCGTGCTTTCATCGCAGGCCAGAGATAGAACCAGAAAACAACTTAATTGAGGACATGTTCAGCAGGTATGTCTGCCATTGTATGGCCTGCGGGCCAGCGTGCAGGAACGCTGCTACTGGTGTATCTTGCTAACAGCTGATCTTTCTGGTTATTCAGGGACTGTGCAAATACTGTGATTCGGGTTCTGACAGCTAAAGCAGTCCAGAAAGTCCTCATGCAGATGGGGCCAGTCGATGGCTTCACAGCTAAGTGGCTGAACAGCTACTGCGCCGATCATCCTCCCTTGGAAGGCAATGCGGTGGGTGATGCATGCATAAACAGCACTTTGCATGTACTGATTAGGGCACACCAGTGCAGTGTAGTTGAGCAGCGACCTTCAACAGCTCGTATAGGGCCTTATTTTATGCCGCTAATTCCGGATTTTATACTGGGCTGTGTAATGTCTGTCAACTGGGAGGTTCCTGCCTCCTTTTATGAGGATTATCCTTGGAAGTGGTCTGGTATTTATGAGGCATCCTCTCGGTTTAAATAGCGCGGCCTCTTTGGCCACTATTGTGCATTGCATGGACCACCCTGTGATCACGGTGCTCTTTCACGGTCTTTCTTGTGGTGGGTCAGAGGCCCATATAGGCGGCTCTACCCATACATATCTGGACTTAACCAGCGCTGCACTGCTCAACTCAATCTGGCAGCTGTCTTTTTTGCGCGCACAGTTAGGACAGTGTCTGCCAGGCAGCAAAATTGCTTTATTTATGTCTTTGCAACTATGCTGCTCTGCAATGCAGTTCTTGAGCAGGCTAATGTCAGAGCGGCCTAGGATGGAGGTGGACCCATACACAGGCAACACCCACCACATAACGCCGGTCACACTAGCCAACAGGATCATGGCTACGCGAGAGGATTTGATACAAGATGTGTCTAAGCTGATTGGTCCTCAGGTGCACAAAGACAATGTTTTGATCCTCAGGACC
Organism: Pseudopediastrum boryanum; assembly: GCA_963556185.1. Taxonomy (NCBI): domain Eukaryota; kingdom Viridiplantae; phylum Chlorophyta; class Chlorophyceae; order Sphaeropleales; family Hydrodictyaceae; genus Pseudopediastrum; species Pseudopediastrum boryanum. The sequence continues at coordinate 3,070,710 of OY744505.1, read as the reverse complement.
CACCTAGAAGCTCATACCTATGTCTCTGGCACCAATGAAGAGAAGAAACCCAATTACAGGGGCTACAGGAAAGAAGGCAAGCACCAGCAGTCTCAATACCAGCTGTGAGCTTGCAGGCATAGTTGCTTGAAGCCCTTTGTGTACCATATGAGCTGCTGAGGCACCATGTGACCATGTTGTAGGTTACTGTGTGCCATTGAAGCAGTTATGTAGCCTACTACCAGCAAGGCAAGCAAGGTAGCAGTCTACCATTTGGGAGAGAAATGTTTTCTATGAACCAGTTAGGGGCTGGAGGTGCAGAATGGGTGTATTTGACTCGTTGGGCCCTGTGTATGAGTAAAGGTTATTGGCCGGGGGGCCTGATGTACTGGATTGTACTATCAGTGTGTAGCGTTGTGCTCTTAGGGATCTTTCTAGGCATATGACAGGTGCAGCACAGGCTGTGTTGTAGGCCATCGTGGGTTATTTTGGCCATGGCCAATACTCTCTGCTAAGAGTTGTCTTACCTGGCAGCTTGAGATGTCCCATTTGGAAGCTCAGGGCTGCAATATATTGCCTCTTGGTGGCTTTTGATTATAGAGGGTAAGGCTTGCTGGAGATCTTGATGTTGAGCTGTGTGAAATGGATAGCAGTCTTTCCGTATGTACCATAATGAGTTGTGTTGTGGGAGGATGGGAATAAAGATATACTAACAGCTTGTGACCCTGTGAATGATAGTTCCCCCTTGGGAGGATGGCTGCTGCTTAGTTTCCGTATGTGACTGTAGGCACCCAGATGGTAAGCTGCGGAGGGTACTAAGCATGGCTAGTTGCAGCTGTGAATGGTGTGCGCCAGTCTCAATTGCTGCAGCCACGTCGCCAACTGGGCACCATGGTGATCCAATAGCAAGCCTTAGCGGTTGCGTTCCCTGCTTTTGCGTATGTTCGTTACTTTCAGGTTGTCTCAAGGAAGATGATATATGCAGTCCGCAGGTCATATTTGGTGACCATGTAAACACCCATAACATGGATAATGCATGGCATACATCTGCTGGGCATGCACCCCGCAGGAGGCCAGTGTGCAGGAAAAGACTTGTCCACAGTTTCTGGTATGTTGGCATCACGTGCACAGGAGGAGGACTGTACTTTTTAGGGGTCCGCTGGTGTGTAGTTGGTTAGCTCCTGCTGGTACGAACAGGGGACTGTGATCCTATTGTGCAGGCCTGCTGGCAGTGAGAGGGAGTGTGGAGTGTGTGTGTGTACTCAGGCGAAATTAGTCATCCTGCATGCATGCAGTACACGAAAGCAGAGACAGAGGAAGATCGCAATGCTGCTTTAGCTGATTGCTAAAAGACTGTCTGCTCCAATTGCGGGCTGCGTTAAGGGGTAGGCTATTTGCAGATGCATGGGGACAAGTGGCCCAAGCGCACCCAAGTAGTAAGCTTGTATTTTCTTATTGCATCATCGAGGAGCTGTGGGTATTGGGTCCAGGGGGATTTTGTTCGTGGCTGGTGCTTGACCTGGGCTACCCACTGTTGCAGGGAGACGTTGTAGAATGCGAACAAATGATGCATGGGAGTCATAGATCACGGTGAATGATCTATGCTGGGGGTTAGTGTCTACAAGGGATGCATCACCCAGGCTTACTGCTAGTACAGCTCGTGGTGTTGAACACTCCATGTTGGCAGCACTGGGGTGGGCATAGCAAGAGAACTTTGCCGCTTATACATGCGTCAGCCGTGAAGCGGACCGTGGGAACTGTCGCGCACTCGTGCCGGAGGACCCCTTTCCTTTGTGCTGGGTCGCGCATCCGTAGGGCAGGCTGGCTGGCTGGGCTAAGAGGTACGCTGTCTTCCATTGGACATCAATAGAGCGCCAACCGAATGATTCACATGGACTGCACATTTGGTTCAGCTTGAAACATGAGCTGCGGAGCTAGTTACGGTATTGGTTCCTTGACCCAAGCTGTCAAACACATCCTAAGCAGGTGCCACAAGATATGAAACAGACGTGAACCTTAGTTACCTGAAAACACAGGTCGAGGGTGGGAGTAGCTTGCAGCAGATGAAGTTTACCGGTCAGGTTGCATGCCACGCTACTCCCCTTGGCTGAGCTCCCCGACAGCTCCCCGACAGCCTCGCCAGCGGATTTGGAAACGTCGTCATCTTTTATGTATCCCATGTTGCTGGAACACAGCGTGACGTGGATTGTTACTTGGGCATTTCGTATCAGACTAGACTTCAAGTACTGAAATGCTAGCTTGAAGGAACAAATTGCACGCAGCCGGCTCCTACCAGTCCATTGGCTAACTTGCCTGAAAGCTGATTGCGAGTGAAGTGTGTCCACCTCGTCAGTAAAGTGTTGTGGAAGGCTCAGAATTAGGCTCCCTGACTCTAGGCAGGGACAAGCAGAGGAGTTTGATCAGCCTCCTGTCCCACAGATATGCAGCATGAAATCAATGGAGAAACTGCAGCAAGCGTCAAGCAGGCAGCAGCCCTTCTGCAGGGCAAAGATGTTGTCCCACAAGGAGCAGAGCATGCATGGTATGGTCAATTTCACCTGCACCAGCTGCCCTGATCATGTGGTCTGTCCCACAACATGCAATATTCATAAGATGATAACACACACACGACCATGATTGAGATGTTTCTCTTTTACAAGTCCAAGCCTATCCTGCCAAGGGGCATGCTTTCTCAAGAACATGCCTGGGCATGACTATATACTTGCTTAGTTCCAAGGACTACGCACAGTCCATCAGTTGCCAATGGCCAATTCGCTTTGTATGATCTAATCCGCAGGTACAATCAGCAGCGTGAGCAACAGGTCAGTTATCCAGTGGCAGGCCCCTCCAGCTCACCATATTGCTCTCCAAGCAAATTGCCAGCGCACAGCAGTGCCAAAAGCAACCAACAAGCACAACAACATGTGGCGACACATGAGACCTGTCCAGAACCAGCAGCAGCTACAGCCCGCAGCAGTGGTGGTGGCGCCAGCCACCATCAAGCAGGACTAGCTCGGGCACACGATGAAAAAGCTGCAGGACCTGTCAACATTGCAGAGCTGGCAAGGGGCTCAACACCTGGTAGCCAGCAGCAGCAGCAGCAGCAGCATGCTCAAAAGCGTACATCCTTTGATATCCAGCGTCAGCCTGGTGGTGGTATGAGCAGCATGCACGCTGTTTCTCAGAGCGGCAGTAGCAGCACATGCAGTAGAGGTAGACCCAGCCTTGATGGGCAAAGGGGACCTACTGTCAGTAGTGGCGGCAGCAGTGGCCAAGCTAGCATGACTGTTGGCAGCAGTGGTGATGGAGGCAGAGCATCAGAGGGGCACAAGCAAAGCAAACTGCGCATGGCTTCAAGTGGCCCTGTAGACCCAGGGAGCAGTTCAAGAGGAGCACATGAAGATGTAGATGGGCCAGAAGGTGCCAAAGCTGCAAAGTAAGAAAGCCAGTGATTCCTTTGGAACCTGGGGCAAACAGCTGCTTCTGAGAAGTAAACTGGTGTCATGTTACGGCACCTTCCTGACCCCTAATCCATTGCAGAATGGCATGCGTCAGCAGTCAAGCAGCAGACAATCCATTGACCAAACCGTCTGCTGTACACTTGGCCTGTAAACTTGGTCCTGCTCTAGACATTTCTGCAAAGCAGGCGCCGTACAGAACAAACTTGTACATATGTTCACCATCTAGCACCTGGCAGATTGGCAGACTTGCTGAGGTATCCATCTCACCTTCATCTGATTTGTGTTGCAGGTCAGGGGAATCCAGCATGAACTTGGGGATGAGCCTGAGGGGCATCCTGAGCCAAAGCAGTAAAGTCTTGTTGGGTAGCTTCATATCCCCAACTCGAGCAACAAGGGAGCCAGAAGATGCTGCAGCAGAGCAGGATGAATTGTGGTTCACTTCATTGGAGGACTTCAAGCCACTCAACCACATGATGCATAGGGGGCGATACATGAGTGCATTCTTTGCATGTGCCAATGCCACTGGCCAGCACTTTGTCCTGAAGAAGTATGACAAACGTAAGCAGTTGGGGGCTAGAATGTTTGGACTGGCTAAGCCAGCCAGGACATGCAAACTGGCAAGGCTTGGCAGCATCTGCAAACTCCCTCTCCCATGTGCTTCCTAGTACATGATCCTGGCAGCAACGTCAACTGAAAGTTTACATCTGCACAGTCAGTTGCAAGGGGTTTGAGTTGGTTACGTGTGCCCCAATTGGCAAGTTGGATAATGCTTATGCTGGCACCAGTTTCCAAGGTATTCGCCTTCTCCTGCTTTGGTTATGTTTGGCTTGGAAGCAGCCACATGGGCTAACACAGGATGAACGTTTATAGCTGCTCCTATGTCGTTATGAGCTTGATGCACACTAGGAACCAAGGAGCTGTACAGCATGACAAGCACACCTTTGTCAAAAAGCCAGAGGCAAGCATGGTGAGCTCCAGCAATAGACTGTAATTTGATCTGTGCGTGGTGCAGGGAAGATGCTGCCCCATGAAGAACGGGGTGTCAGGCGTGCTCTTGGGGCCATGGAGCTACTACACCATGAAGGTCTCGTGCGTTACATGGGAACATGGGAGTGTGAGGAGAACATCTTTGTAGGTGAGTTGTCCCTGCTGCCATCTCAGACGTCCCATAACATGCCTTAGCAGCCAAGAGCACATCCCCTCGGCGGTAAAACTGTCCAGGTCCATTATATTGTAACTGCGGCCACAGCTTCAGCATCTTTTCTCATACAAACGCAGTCCATGGTATGCCTTATTAAATATAACATAAGATGACTCTGAGCTAGCATGTGCCAGCCGCTTTAGAGCTTCACAGATCCGGTTGAGCTTGGGGCCAATGTTGCGGTTTCTGCATGTTAACATGGTCAAGCCATACAGAGCATGTGACTGCTCCTGCCTATTGGCTTGAGCAGACGCGCCAGGCCTGGAATGTATTATGCCCAGCTGATCATTGCTGAAGACACTCTTCCATGTGTTGTGCTTGCCTGCTACCGTGTGATGCAGTGGAGGAGTATGTAAACAAGGGTGACATCCTGCAGCATTGCATCAGCAGGCCAGAGCTGTACACAGAGAAGCACATTGCAAATGGTGTAGTGCGACCCCTACTGACAGTCCTGTCTTACCTGCATGCCAATAACATTATTCACCGGTGAGCACACCCAGTCTCTTAGCTTCATAGCAAGCCAGAGCGGCCACAGCTGGACTGAGAGAGCATATACCTGTGCACTTGGGCTGCAGCTTTTAATTAAATCAAGGTGACTGATTGTCTTTAAGGATATATTTTGAAAGCATGTTAAGGGACATAATTAGTGCACAACACAACGGCACTTGTTAAGTGTGCTAGTGCTAATCCCATTGGTCTAATCATTTACAAAGGGATCCACTGTTCCTATGGGTCCACTGACTCGGCTGGAGCATGGCTCAGAAGTATCTCATCATTGTGTCCTACATGCGACCAGCCACACTTGATCTCCAAGCACACCTGGAGAGCAGTCCTTGCAGGAAGCAGGCCCCAAATGAATCCCCAGTGACAGCCCTCAGGGCCACAGAGGAGCAGGCAATGAGTTCTCTGGCAAGATCCAACGCTTAAGAGCCTTTTAAAATGATGAGAAAAGAGAAGAGCTGTGATTCCGTATACAAAGTGTCGTCAGGGTACATTCAGTAGGACTAGCTGGTAATGACTACACTCGCATCTTCACTGTTTGTCCTCAGGTCTGTGATGCCTGAAAATGTCTTCATTGGTCTGGATGACAAACCCCGCTTGGGCCATTTACATACCATGGTGGATCAGCATGCGGACCGGCCTAAGAGCAGAGTAAGCATGCTGGACTACATGGCGCCTGAGTTATTCAGTGTAAGAGCAGCAGATGAGGTTGAACTGTCACTGCTTCAAGGAGACAGTGATGAAGAGGGGGATGAGAAGCTTGTCCAGCACCACCAGAACCAGCAGCAGCTACAGCAGCGACTGTCACAACGGCACAGAAGTCAGTATGGGGAGGAGCAGCGAAAGCAGCAGGGAGCAGATGGTGTGCATGCAGGACCTGCTTTGCAGGCTGAGCAGCAGCAGCAGCAGTGTGGGCTAGAGGGGGACAGGTGTTCTTTAGGCAGTAGCTCCCTCCGTGCGAGGGCAGGTTTAGAGGAGGTACAGCTCCCAGGGACATGCTGTAGCAGAGGCAGCAGTACGGGTGTGTCGCTGGGAGCTCAACACAGCCGTAGCAGTCATGCATGTGGGTCACAGAAAAACAGCTTTGAACTCCCCGCACCTCACTGGGATGGCAAGTTCCTGAATGGCTCTCTGCCGGGCAGCAGTCAAGATGCTATACAGTCACAGCTGCAGCAGCAGTACTGCAAAGCAGTGTGGGAGCAGACGGACTACTATGATGAGAAGGTGGATATCTGGCAAGTGGGCTGTCTTGTTCATGAGATCCTGTGTGGAAACCTACCATTCGAGGTGAGGAAGGTGGAAGTTATGCTATATCAATGACGTAATCAGATTAGTCATGTTGCAGGGAAAGGGCCCTCTTGAATTCGTCCTGCTGGCACCTCTAAAGGAGACGTGAGCAGCCCTCGAAGGCTGTTACGCTGTTGGTTGCTGCTCCATATGCCTTTACACGAAAGCAGTGTTAGACAAGCTCATGTTTAGCAGAAATAAATGCCCCCTCAACGTACCCGTAGTGCTCCGAAATATTTGCGCCCCAAATGTTTGCGTGGGCCTCAAAATAATCAAAGATGTTGCGTGAGCGCAGCACAGATCAGGATATTTTTACGTAGGCAGGTCAGAGCGGCTTCTACAAAGCATTATCAAGGTCCCCCCTGTTGTCTTTGATGCCATAGAACGAACCCAGCAATGAAGGGATGGGTCTGCAGGCATAACAGAGTTCTCAATGGGGCCTTGAGCTGAGCTGCTCTGGAAGCCCAGATGCTGTACTGCCTGGTGACAGTTGTACTGCATTCAGGCCAACATGCTCTCGTTTCACGGCCTTGCGACATCAAAGAAAACGTGCAAGCGTACATTCAGGGTACCCAGCCTCAACATGAACGTCTTACGCAACTAAATGCGTCCGGGACAACAAGTGCTGTCCGCCATGTGCGATGCCCAGGCCGACGATGGAGTTCACGCGAGGATTGAAGCGTTGCCAACGCACAAGCACAGTGCAACATGCTTGCGTGCAACATTTACCATGCACGAATACATTGCCAGGAGCCCAGAAAAAAGCCTAGCCTTTGTCTCGGTGCTGAAAATATTGTAGATGTTTTTGCGTGGAGACCCTGAAATCCCAAATATTTTTGCGTGAGAACGCCCCTATCAAAAAGGTCCCACGCAAGTGTTTTGGAGCACTACGGGGTAATACGTCTCCTCACGGCTAGGTGCTATGCTGATCTCCTGTCAACCAGCAGATCATGTTCTTTTCTACGCTACAAATATGTACTGCTGCTGGAACAAACGGCGAGACTTAGTGGGGAAAGCCTGTTTCCTGCTGCAGGTCCCTAGCATGCTTGCTACTGCTGGACACATCCTGTGGTCAGACCTTGACCAGCCCCCTGCCCCTGCCAAGGCTGCCCTGGCCCCTGACTGCATCCACTTCATGCAGCTGGCCCTTACCAAGGATCCTCGGCAGAGGCCCTCAGCAGTGCAGCTACTGTGCCACCCCTGGCTGGATAGGCATGAGAAGGGACTCCCATGGAGGGATGCAGCACAGGTGCGGGGAATGTGGATTGCAGTTATGACCCAAATAACATAACTGAGCTAATCAGTGTTTGTTCAAAAGACAGAAGTTTAGATATGTTTTAGCCAGCGGACTGAAGTACTTGGGACATTGTGCAGGAGTGTAACTGCATGATCATGGTTCACTGCACTTATTCCTGTGCAGAAGTACCTTGGCAGCGTAGCTGTCAAACTTAAGTATCCCATCAATCAATCAATCAATCAAAACGCAAGACCAGCAATGCCAATGGCCAAACAAACCTAGGCCACAAACACAAGGCTCCTGATCACAATCACGAAGCCACACAACCGATGGTGGATTTGCCACACACAAGCTGAGGCTAGATGCAACGGCGTGCACACCAAGGGGAAACAAACACCACCACTAAAACCCAAAACCTGCTCCACTTCCATCACACATGGGTGGCGGGGAGGCAGCAGGATCAAGCACCACCCTAGTAGGGGCTGGAGGTGGCTCCCACCACCTAGGTACTGGTGAACCACCATCCTCCCAGCCACTGAAAGGCACCACATAGCGCTCCACATGCTTATCAATAGCTTGCTTAGTGCGCCTTCTACACCTCACTAACCGTTGGCTTTCCCAAGGTTGCGTAAGATCCCACAACCTCTTCCTCCAAGCACTCTTAATCTGACATGAAGCCTCCCAGCTCCCCTCATCTTGACCAAGCACCTTCAGATCTGCACACACGCATTTCTCCCAGGTATGGCGAGGCCTACCCACTGGCCTCGTCATGTCACCATGTAATGAAGAGAACAACGCAATATGCGGCAACCTGCCCTCCTCCATGCGGCCCACATGCCCCAGCCACCTCAGCCTATTTGCTGTGATGTATGCTGACAAGGTGGCTACCCCACATGATTTCCTGATATGCTCATTGGTGTGCCGATCTGACAGCCTGACCCCCAGGATGCTCCTAAGGCAGCTAGAGTGCACCCGCTCAAGCTTTTGCGATTGCACTTTGGTCAGGGACCAACACTCACTCCCGAACAGCAGAATTGGCAACACATATGCCTTGTAACACTTCACCTTCGTAGCCAATGACAGATGCTTGGTACCCCACATCTTTTCAAACTGCTTAAACCTCCCCACAGCCTTACCCCTCCTGATATTCAACTCCACATCCAACCTGCCATCAGTCACAAGCACACTTCCCAAGTACTTGAACTGTGACACCTCTTTTACCACACCCTCACTGATAACCACCTCTGGTCCTTGCTGCACTGGCACATCCCCCTCCTTCCAATCCTTGTCAATACACAGGATCTCAGTCTTGCTTGCATTGATGCGCAACCCAAGACTAGCAGCAACCTTGTCCATCACCTGCAGCATGACCACCAACTCCTCCCTGCTGGGACTTAGCAACACCATATCATCTGCATACAGCAGAACAGACAACAGCTCCACACACCCACCACTACCACACCCATCACGCTCAAGTTTCCCATCTGCATGATAGGCTAGCTTCACCCCACATCCCTCCGGCATCTGAGCCATTGCCTGCCGAACCACAAAGTCCATGTAGATGTTGAACAGCAAGGGAGCAATGACACATCCCTGCCGCACCCCGCCATGCACATCAAACCACTCAGACACCACACCACCCATCCTAACAGCAGCCTGTGTGCCAGTATGCAAGTCCATCAGCAACTCTATCAGCTTTGTGTGTACCCCGTACACATGCAGGATGCGCCATAGCGTGTATCGCGGTACAGAATCATATGCCTTACGCAAATCCACAAAAGCCATGAATAGAGGCTGATCGAATGCTACAGACTTAGAGATGACCTGGCGTATGGTGAACAGAGCATCAGTGAGGCCCCTCCCCTTCCTAAAAGCAGACTGGTTATCAAGCAGTTGTGCATCGATATGAGAACTGATCTTAGCCAAAATGACCAAGACATACACCTTCCCCGGTATACTTAGCAAGCTTATCCCCCTATAGCTATCTCTCACTTTGCGCTCTCCTTTGCCTTTATACAGTGCCACCAACAGTGCACGTTTCCACTCCACTGGCGCTTTCCCTGACTCCCACACCGCCACAATGACCCTGTGCAACCATTTCAGCATGGTCCCACTGAGCTTTAGCATAGGCGCTGCGATACCATCAACCCCAGGAGCTGCCCCATTACGACAGGCAAAGACAGCTTCTTCAACCTCCTGCACAGTAGGTGGCTGAGCTGCTGCTTCACTCTGCTGGTTTGCACCTTGCCCTGCCTCCATCTTCTGCACTAACTCCTCAATGGTCTGCTGCATTTGCTGGTCGAGCTTGGCAGGGCAGTTGAGGACATCAGCAAAGTGCTCAGCAAAGCACTTCACCACCTCCTCCCTGCTTTGGAACAGCTGCTTGCCATCAGCACCCCCTAGCACAGCTGTAGGAGCAGCAGAGCTACTGCCCTGCTGCTCCTTGAAGATCCGCTGGACATGCTTGTGGAACACGGCTAGATTACCAGCTTTTAGAGCATGTTCCGCAAACAGCGCTTGCTGCTTGAAGTACCGCTCCTGATCCTTCTTAACCGCTCGCCTAGCAGCATTATTGGCCCCCCTGTAATCTGCCCTGGTAGCATCATTAGGAGAGGACAGCACCGCTGCATGTGCTGCATGTTTCCGCTCAATCTTCTGCAAGGTCGCATCGGATATGGCCTGAGGTTCTGCAGAGAAATAGCAATTCAAATGGCACAGTGGTCATAGACCATTGCCGACGTTGTCTAAGCACAATAACATCAACTGCACCACCTGCCACAGCTTAAGATGCGTACATTCAGCTGAGATAAAGTTCTATTTCTGAAGTTGCTTACAGTTTCTGAGCTGTGCCCATTCTGTTGCTGCAGATTGAGGCAGCTGCAAGGGCGGCTGAATGCAGAACGCTAAAGGGTGCTTGCAAAATAGCCTGGCAATTTGTGCAGCAAGCCGGTGCAGCAGCAGCAGGTGCCGTCCACTCCATACAGTGGAGCTGGCCTTCAAACAATCGTGTAGAACCCCTGATGCGTGCTGCTTCTGTTGCAAACACGGGAGGCTGGAAGGGAGAGGAGGACTCTGTCAGCTTCCAAGTAGGCCAGAAACGGACAAAGTGCGAAGGCGTTGGCGTGGTTGGGGAGGGTCTGGGAAGCCCTGCGGATGACACCGTGGCAACAGCTGCTGTAGTACCAGGACAGGGTGCACTTGCGATCTCGGCAGATGCTGCTTGTGCTGGCGCTGCAGGGGTTTGCAAGCCCCCCATGCATGGTGGCATAGGCAGGGGCGGGAGGCCGCTTAAGAGTGCTCTTAAGAGCAAGATTAAAGGGGAAGATGCCGAGGTAACAGGAGTTGGCACGATTCCTACAGCTGCTGCAGCAGAGGGGCCTCTCATAAGAGCAGCAGACATAGCCACATTCAAGGGGACAAGCTCAGAGGATGCAATGTGTGTCATGCAGATAGGTGGGCAAGAGTATGACGGAGTAGCAGGGTTTGCAGGGGAAGGGGGTGGTACATTGACAAGCAGCCCTGCCTGGAGCCCAGTTGGGATAAAGGGTGCTGCACTGGTGTCCCCTCGAACGTCACTGCGCAGCCCAAGCCCCAAAGTAGCATGGTAGGTGCTCGAGGCAGCACCTTCTGTTGAGTAAACCTGAGTAAGAGCTTTGGCAGAGTTGCCTTCTCTGTGTTAACTACCAGTCCGATCTCTTGCTGCTGGTGGGGGAGGGGGGTAATTCACTGCAAAGCAGGCCGGGCTCCCAATGAGGTTGAAAATGATTCCAATAATGTTGGCAGGCATTATAGCAATGGTGCAAGACTGCTGAAGTAAAAGGATTTCGACTTAGGGAGGAGCCACACGTAGGAAGTCTAACGCCCACTACGTTCAATAGGGTTTGATTGGGACTTGAAGACCAACCACTTGCGCTTTGAGTTGGAACATCTCTGCTGCAGCATTGGTTGAAGAGATGTCGGTGTGCAAGTGGTCTTTTATGCAGACCGCAAGTGTTGAAAACAGATCCAGCAGAGGCTACAGTTGCATTGCCGGAACGACCTGCCTTGAGGAATTTTTGAGACCTTTAAGAGTTCTGCAGTGCAAACAATGTTTCATCAGCCTACAACTGGCGACATGCCTATGTTGTCCACAAGCATCTATCCTACTTTATGGATGGCGACGGTCCTGAATGGTAGAGGTATGATTTGTCTGAGTTGTCAAGTGCCGTCTGCAGTTTGTTTTGACAAAGAACCTTCGGAAAAGCTTATGTCTTTGTGATGTCTGTGTCGCCCGGCAGGCATAAGGGCAGGCATGCAGTTCGAGGCACCACTTTCGGACCACACTGGCGGGTATTGTGAAGCCGTTCATCACAGTATGATGGTGAAGTGAACGGAACAAACAAACCAAAATTAAGGGGGTTGCTAGGTCGAAACGGATGCCCTCATAGCTTTAATGCGTGGCCTTCGCATGTCTCCGCCTCGCTGTCCCTGTCCTGTATTCTTTATTTTATTTATTTTTTTTATTTTTTTTTATTTTATTTTGCTTGAGGTGCGGGGCCTATGGCACTTATTGCTATGGCATATAATGAAATGTAATAATAATAATATCTTAGTGTGGAGGCATGTTTGAGCCCCTCCTTGCCATTTGCCGTGTTTGCCCTGCGTCTGGTAGGCTATGATAACGTGTGTTGCTCATCTCTGGTGTTGAGCATAACGGCTGGTTCCAGGAGGTTCCCAGCTGTGAACTCCCAAAGAATCTATGTACCTTTTGGTCTTGTAAATTCCAAAAAAATAAAAAAAAAATAAAAAACAAAAGGTCGAAACGGATGGATTTTAATAACAATTAATTCCACACCACCAACCAATAGGAGTACCCAAGCATACAACTAACTACGAGACTACAACCAGTGCGCATCAGACAAATCAGCATAATGATCTTTTACTTTTCTTTTTGGAGTTTACAGCTGGGACCTCCTGGAACCAGCCGTATTGTTTTGTTTCAGGTATGCATGTCTTAAGAGCACTCTCTGTATGTTGTTGCATCTCTCTGCCCTCATAGCTTTACTGCGTGGCCTTAGCCTGTCTCCGCCTCGCTGTCCCTGTCCTGTATTCTGTCTTTATCTTAGTGTGGAGGCATGTTTGAGCCCCTCCTTGCCATTTGCCGTGTTTGCCCTGCGTCTGGTAGGCTGTGATAACGTGTGTTGCTCATCTCTGGTGTTGAGCATAACGGCTGGTTCCAGGAGGTTCCCAGCTGTGAACTCCCAAAGTATCTATGTCTTGTAAATTCCAAAGAAAAACAGTGCCAAACCAATGTGAGTGCCTTATCCACAGCTCAGAACTTTGCATGTGGAACACATTTGTTAGATTTTTTTTCGTTAGATATGGTGGGCCAGTAAGTCAGCATGCAGCGCAAAATGATAGCTAGTGCAGCGCAAAAAGGGAGATGGCAGCGCAAAATGCCACCTCAAAGCGCAAAAACCCATTTAACAGTGCGAAACTAATGTGACAGCCTCATCCACAGCTCACAGCTCTACATGTGCCATGCAATTGCCGGATATGGTGGGCCAATAAGTCAGCTTGCAGCGCAAAAAGGTAGCTAGTGCAGCGCAAAAAGGCAGCCTGCAGCGCAAAATAGCGCAGCGCAAAATCCTACTCCAAAGCGCAAAAAACCATCTAACAGTATCTTAGTGTGGAGGCATGTTTGAGCCCCTCCTTGCCTGTGGGCCATTTTTACCGCACTGGTTGTCTAGGGTTTTTCCGTTCTGATTAGGTGGTCCTAGGTGGTCCTAGTGTCTGAGTTGTAAGGTGTGTTTCTGCATTCGCCCGTGGGGTTGTTTCAGGTATGCATGTCTTATGCGCACTCTCTGTATGTTGTTGCATCTCTCTGCCCTCATAGCTTTAATGCGTGGCCTTAGCATGTCTTCACCTCGCTGTCCCTGTCCTGTATTCTGTATGTGTCTTAGTGTGGAGGCATGTTTGAGCCCCTCCTTGCCATTTGCCGTGTTTGCCCTGCGTCTGGTAGGCTGTGATAACGTGTGTTGCTCATCTCTGGTGTTGAGCATAACGGCTGGTTCCGGGAGGTTCCCAGCTGTGAACTCCCAAAGTATCTATGTACCTTTTGGTCTTGTAAATTCCAAAAAAAACAACAACAAATGTATGTTGTGCCAATGCATGTATGGACAATTTCAGAAGGGGGCATGGGTATTCCTGCATATCCTGGTGTGTGCTGTAGTTCATGTTCATTGTGCATGTATGCATTGCATGGGTGCATTGTGTCGTCATCTCCAGTACATGCACGCCCAGAAGGACTCAGAGGCCATGGTGTAGACGCTGAAGTGTGGGGTGGTAGGGTTGGAGGTGGCTTTGTGGTGAGCCAGAACTGCTAAGGTTGTGCTTTTGTTGTGGGTACCCTCACCAGTAGGCTCTACTTCCTTAATTGTACGCCACCAACCAGTGTGCGTAGATGTAACAATGTAACAACGTTATGCTCATCAGCAGAGATGAGCGACACACGTTATCACAGCCTACCAGACGCAGGGCAAACACGGCAAATGGCAAGGAGGGGCTCAAACATGCCTCCACACTAAGATGAATACAAAATACATGACAGGGAAAGCGAGGCGAAGACATGCTCAGGCCACGCATTTAAAGCTATGAGGGCAGGGAGATGCAACAACATACAGAGAGTGCTATTAAGACATGCATACCTGAAATAGCCCCAAAGGCTGATGCAGAAACACACTTACAACTCAGACATTAGGACCACCTAGGACCACCTAACCTGAACTGAAGAAACCCTAGCAACAATTGCTTTCGCAGCTGTGAACTCCCAAAGTATCTATGTACCTTTTGTCTTGTAAATTCCAAAAAAAAACTAGGCAACTATTGCTTTATTAAATG
>OY744505.1:2979424-3055965 GCA_963556185.1 Pseudopediastrum boryanum | reverse complement strand
TGCAGAATATATCCCACCTGCCAACTCCACAACAAACATCACCTGCCCATATCAGAATCCAATCTCACACTCTCGACAGCCAAACATAAATAGAAATGGGATCACAGAACATAAACAGAACATGAACAGAAATACTGAACACAGCACAGTGTCTGGCCAGAATCACATCTCTTGCAATAAGCATCCTTTTCTTGCCCATGCCATGCTGGCACAAGGTATTACGCGTCGCTGGGTGCAGATTCTAGGAAGGTACGAGCACACTTGGTGCATTCCCCCCTACCCTACAATTGCTTCACTTTTGCAAAGCGCTCTCTTTTTTCCCTCTTCCCTCCCTCTCGATCTCATACACAGATGTGCTGAGATTGCTTTTTAGATGTGCCCCACAAAACCTCATCACTCACACGTGTCACTTTCGAGTCAACCGATGTACTCAACACCCCATGTTATATCCTACATACATTGATAACACCTGCATTGCCACATACAATAAGTATTCATAACCATAAAGACTCTGCATGTTTTACAACTAGGTGACAAACCTATTATTACGACATTCGCTGGTTCATATTCTTCACCACGCAGCTCAGCGTGGGCACCACTGTGCATATATGGCATGACAGCACAAGCATGGCAACCCTCCCTTCACCAGCCAAAACTGGCTCACAAATCCCAAGCATTCTGCGCTGCTACCGCCAACGCGCCCGCCGCCTCAGGCCCCAGCAGCTGCATATCCCTCCCACACCGTAACACATCCAACCTCAAGAACACTGTGCTGCGCCCCAAAGCATTGCTTGTATCCTCATTGGCAAAAGCTGCACAAGCTACCAGGCCACTGTTGAACTTCCGCTCCAGCCGCAACCTGGCCTTCACCAGCGCCTCCATTGCCACCTGACAAGCGGCAGCACCAGCCAGCTGCAAAGCTACATGCCCTGCATCCATAAGGTGATGGATAAGGGCATTAGACAGCCGGTTCACATCCGTATGAGCACTAGCCTTAAGCAACGGCGCTGAGTTCTCAGCTGCTGCTGCTGCAGGTCGGCTGAACTGCTCCGGTCTGTTGGCCATGCTCTGAGGTGTGCCCACAGGAGAAGGCAGCTTCACCGGCAACATATCCGCAGGGGCTGTGCTCACCACAAAGCCAAAGGAGTCCATGTCACCTGCAGCTGAAGAAACACCTCCGTCAGCAGCAGCTTTATGGTGGTAAGGGACAAATAACACCTCCTCCTTGCAGGCCCTAGCAGCTGCCCCATCACCCATAGCCCCTGCGCTCCCAGGCCCCTCACCACCCTGCAACCCCACAAGAGCAGCCGCGGCCTTCACCCCTGCTGCACCAGCTGCTGCCATACGCGTGTTAATGTAAAACCGTGCCACAGCCAGGGTCTTGGCTGCAAGGTGTGTAGCTCCTGCTGCTTTATCCACAGGCTTGCGGTGCAACGCCAGCAGCAAGCATGCGCCTCGCTTTGTCAGCACCTTAGACAACCCTCCCGCTGCATCCTTCACCGAGCTCAAGGCAGACACAGTCACTGTGTTTGTGCTGTGCTGCGGGCGCAGGAAGCTGCTGCTGCTACTGCTGGATATGCTAGGAGCTCTGCTGGTGTTTGCCATGCTCAAGCTAGGAAGGGAAGGGAGGGAGGGGTGCGGGCTGTCAGGCGGTAAGGTGGAGCTGCTGCCGCTTGCTGCTGATGCCAGCGGAACCACAGCCTCTGCAGCAGCAGGGAACACATGTGGACCTGCTGCTGCAGCTGCTGTGACCGCTGCTACTCCTACAGCGGCAGCTGCGGTGGTGGTGCACGCTGACCTCATCTTCTGCTGCTGCTGCTGCTGCTGCTGGCTGGTTCCTGGTGAGCAGGCTGCATTGGCTGCTGCTGCTGTTATGTAAGCCCTGGGGTAGAACACTGCAGACGTTGCTTTCAACTTGGATGTGAAGCGAGGAGCGGGATTCTGGCCTCTTGCCGACCGCTGCTGACAAGCTCCAGTTTCTTCAACCACATCCGAAGCACCAGGACGAGCAGCCGCAAATGTGCCGGAAGGTTGCACCAGAGGTTCAGGAGCTGAAGTGTTGGGCTGGATATAACGGTCCAAACCCTCTATCAGTGCAACAGAAGCCACAGCGCTATTGCAAGCAAGACACTGCTGCTGCTGCTGCTCCTCCTGCTCCTCCTCCTGCTGCTGCTGCTCCAGCTCTTTTGCTTCAGCGCCCAGGTCGCTGGTAGCTTCAGCGCGAGACACGGGTATAGCTACAAGAGGCACAGTAATGGGGATACTACCGATGTTAATAGTAGTTGTGCCCGGTGCAGACTGCGTCGCGAGGAACAAGCTAACCTCTGAATCGCTGCTGCCACTGATACTAGCGGTGCTGCTCGAACGGCGAACAGGAGAAGGAGGTGGCGAATCAGAGCAGGCGTGGCTGCTTAGGCTGCTCGCCGAGGCTGCGTGGCCGCTGACGTTGATGTTGTGTAGTGCACAGAAGGCCGACAGGGCGTCTTGCCCGGGGCTTGACACAGCGCCAGCTGCTTGTGCCAGGTGCTTCTGGGTCAAATCAAGCCGGCTGTGTGGGCTGGTCAAGTTGCTGCTCCTGCGGGAGACGTAGCATCACGCCGGTCAGTAAGCCATTGGCACTGCATGCATGCAAAACTAAAAGTGCACGTGGGAAGGTTTTCACGACTTCCTTACAGAAATGCAGGAGAGAACATCGATACTCGGTTGTCATTGGGACACATATAGTGCATCTACTGAGCGCCCTACCTGGTGGAAGCTGCAGTCGGGCGAACATGGTGCTGTGACTTCCTCTGTGGGTTTGTTGCGGTCGCCCTGCTTTTAGTGATGCTTCTACTTCCAAGATCGCCCACAAGAGGTGGCCGTGGTATCATCTTTAAATCTGCTCAAGACGTAAGCAAGGCGAAGTGAACGCAAACACCGATGGAACGTGGAGACTGTGCAGACTTGATCAAGAGCGAGCCAAGCACTGATCCACTGAATAGCTACAGGTACCGGGGACGCTGTGAAAGGAGCTATAGAGCGTCGGAGAGGACACCTGGGCAGATGCACGGCACGGTAGACACCGGTGATCACTTCGCACCGGGTTATGAAGCCGCTGTCCATACAAGTTCTGTCGGCAGCCTGTGGTGGGGACTTGAGGAACGACGCCAGCTCAGCATCTGGCGTGGCAGCTTGGAACAGCGGTCACATGTGCGTAAGCCTTAGCCTGATACATCTGAGGCCTGAGAAGCAGCAGCTGTCCCAGATGGATGGCTCGGCCGGCTTGAACGCTTACAGAAATGATTCTTTGTTATAATAGCCGAGCCTAGCTACCTATGTGCCATCCGCTGCAGTGTACGTCTGTCTGATTCGCTGGCTAAGGTGCATGCTGGCTGTTTCAGGAAAGTCTTGGACTAGGTGTTCAGGGAGTTCAGTCCGTGCAAGCCATAGCCAGGAGGCTTGTGGGTTC
This sequence comes from Pseudopediastrum boryanum, assembly GCA_963556185.1. Taxonomy (NCBI): domain Eukaryota; kingdom Viridiplantae; phylum Chlorophyta; class Chlorophyceae; order Sphaeropleales; family Hydrodictyaceae; genus Pseudopediastrum; species Pseudopediastrum boryanum. The sequence continues at coordinate 3,052,517 of OY744505.1, read as the reverse complement.
GCAACACAACCCAAGGGGCCAGGTCTCCATAATTAGGTGGTGCCCAATAAAGCAGCATCCTCTTGAAGTAACAAAAATCTGGTCACGAAGACCCTTGTCCCAACATACTGTTTGTACACATACATAAAAAAAGTGAACAGAATCCACCGCCACAATAGGATTGTACAACACAGCATGTCCGGGCCCCTGTACTAATGCTGTCATTTTGCTTGCTGAGACACCTCTCTTGTCTGCGTTCATCTGTAGAACCCTGCCAAGCAGTTGGTCCATATCTCCAGGAACTGTCCCAACCCCTGGGGATCTTGGCTGTCTGTTTTGATTGTGATGCTGGCCTGCCTAGCTTCAGTGGCCACCACCATCTCCACCAGAAACACGCCACCACCACAACTGGGTTCAGCACCTGCATAAAAGTAGTACCTACACAGCATGCCACCAGGACAGGCTATCAGCACATGGTCAGCTAAGATACATCCATCCTGCTTGCCAGCGTCTCTTTTTTGTGCAAAGCAAGCCCTCAACAGTGTGGAGGTACAGGCGTGTCATCAGTTGCAGAACATGCTGATTGCTTTGACTAAAATCAGTACATCGGTTTAGAAGCGTCAATCCAGCAGCTTTGCGTGCCTGCAGAAATACATGGCAGCCTCACCTGGATGTCCATGCAACAACATGGCAAATAGACCAATGCTGTCAGCTTCTGCCTATAGCACGACATGCAGAGAAGCCAGGCTAGGCTGAGTGGTGACCATGGCCTAGCTCCCATACACACCATGGCATCAAGCGCATTCCCCACATGTCGCACGCCTCTCTTGCTGCTTCAATGTAACAAGCCAGCCCCCAGGGCACCCCCCCCCCAGCCTCACTTGTACATTGGTGGTTGGCCTCCACTGGCCATGGTGCTGATGTGTGCCTGCCCCATATGTGCACAGAAGTCCTTGTGGTTGTTAGCCGCCAGCGCTGCCACCGTGGCCATGTTAAGACTGTCACTGTACTGATGTGCTGGGGGCAGTCCCCGCCACTTCTCCTGGAACACACCAGGCATCAACTTACACCCGGGAGTTAAGCTGAACACCTGCTGCTGGTGCTGCAGGGGTGGTGGGCCAACAGCTGACCCTAACCCTAAGTCCAGGTCTAACAGGTTGTCTGTTAGCGCCCCAATTCCTGCTGCTGCTACTTGTGGTGGTGGTTGCTGTGTTGAGGGCTGTGCTGGGGCCATGCCAAAGTCACCTCCCAAATCCAGCAGATCCGCTTCCTGCTGAGCAGCTGCATCCAATAGGTTAGTGGTGGAGTCTGCCAAGACCCCATTGCTGTCAGGCAGACCATCACCAGCTGCTGCTGCTGCTCCCGTGGGTGTACCCGGCTCGCTGCTGCTAGTTGTGTGGTAGGCAGTCCGCTCTACAAAGGTGCTAGCTGGCTGCTGGTACACCACACTGAGGCTGTTGAACTCCTGGAAGATGGCTTCCTGAGCCTCAGGGGGGCTGTCTTCAAGGAACACAGACAGCGGCTCACGGAAGCCACTGGCAGTCACCACAGCATGAGCTTGATCAACATCCAACTTCAACAACCTGCAGCACAGTGGTCACCGCTACTCATAGACATACATCCAACCATATCTGCTGCTGCAAGGTGCTGGTGGCAGGACCTAGTGTTTGCTCAGTCACCAGTTGCCAAACACACGCTGTGATGTCAGACAAGAAAAGTTTGGTGCTTTAGATTCTCCACCAGACAGGCAACAAAGGACTCTGTGGATATTCTGCTGTTTCCAGAAAAATGAAGCTTAATAAAGCTTTAATATTGTAGGGCCAGTCAAGACGTCCTGTCTCCCATAACAATTGATTGCCCTTCTAATTGATATGTATTGCATCTTTGGGCACAGTTGGCAGCTCAGGAAGGCAACATCTGCTGCCTCCCATGCCGCCAATCAGGCTGCCTGCCTGTCCCCTGTCATCCCACCTGTAATACAGCAGGGCCCTGTCATGCACATCCTGTTGCGTGTCATTAAGCCCTGCTGCCAGCACCCCTCCCAGCAGCTTGCGTGCCTCAGGGGCTCTGACAAAGAACAGCTTGGCAGCAGCAGTCAGCAGGGCCAGACGGACCTCGGCAGGCTCTGTAGCCCAGCTCTCTACCAGCGGCTCAAGCAGATATGGAGCCTCTGCAAGGGAGATAGGAACCACAAAGACATTGTAAATGATATAAAGGTGACGAGTGTACCACTGCCTTGTACTGAGCATACCAGAACTCATTTGGTGCATGTGCAAGCAGATGGTGTCAAACATACGATACTTCTTGCCTTTAAAATCAAGGAACACGGGATATCAGCGCCTTGACATTACGGACCAAATACCGACTGGTGCTAAAACACGCCAACCACCCTCCCCTGTGACAGGAGGTTCATTAAGTCATGCCAAGCCCCTCCCATGATGGCCCCTCCCCCTCACCTGCCACATGCTGTCCAAACTCTCCCAGTATCCATATGAGTGCTGCCCTAGCTTCAGGCTCTGCTACTTGGTTGGGTCGGATGTCGCCCACACTGAATACCTGGGGGGTGGGAACACGGGCAACAGGGACGGACTGGTGTAAGTGACACACGGTGAAGGTGACAGGGCACAGCATCACATGCACTTTGACCCTGGCACAGATCTCATCCAAACTGCATATCTTATCTTAAAGCTTGCCCAAAAACAGTAAAATCCCTTGGAACGAAGTCAAACAAATTGTTTACCGCACCTGGTATTATATGCAGCTGTGTGTGTCATGCTCCACCACTTCCTACCTCTTGCTGCCCAGGATCATGGGCACCAACATCCCGCCACCTCCAAGTCCACCCAAACCTCCCCCCCTTTCCCACCTGGCCCAGGTCCGGGTATCGTCTCAGCAGGTCCTTGAGCTGCACCAGTGTCTCTGCCACAATATGGGAGTAGCTGCTCTCAAGGAACACCAGCAGACGCTCCACCACACCATTCACATCAGACACCTGCAGCCAATGAAACTACAGCCTCAGCACCTGGGTGTTGCACAGAACAATCCCCACCACAGAGCATCTCTGGAGAAGGACCAGGAGTGCCTTGCCACACATAATGAACATCTCCCCTGCTTTAAAGGACTTATTAGGTCTAATGTTACCAGCATGGAGAGGTTACTGAAAGTCACGCAGCTTTTTTCAAGTTTCCCACTTCTACTTCCACCTTCCCCTCCCCCCCCCCCCTCTGCCCCCCTCCCCCTCACCATGAGTGCAATGCGTCCCACCGCCTTGACTGCCTCCCTGGCCACTGCTGGGTTGATGTCCCGGGTGTACTCCGTCAGCTCATTCACAATCTCATACACATTGCTGCTGGAGGCAATGTAAGCCAAGATCTCCATCTTCAGCTTCTTGATGTACCTGGGAGGGTGAAGAGCACCCATAGAAGCGCTGACTCAGCCACAGCAGCCAGCCATAGCCATATGCGAAGCGAGCGGATCGAGTGCCTTGCATCTGCGACATACGCTGACATATGCACCAAGCCATATACTCTGCAGCAGCAGCCAATCATGCAGACCAGCACTGATGCAACAAGTCAAGCAACAGTTTGGGCCTTGGTCCCTCCTTGCTTGCAGGTACCGTCGGCAAGGTCATGGGCAAAGACGATGTACATCCTGACCAGTCACTGATCTAACTTGACGAGATGCAAGCACTCCCTCAGGGGATCGATAACAGCACTACAAATCTTTTGCATTCGTGCATCTGCTGCAGCGTGCTAGGCAGCAGCTGCTGATTCCACTTCTCCTTCAACGTACCAAGGTTCATGTGTACGGCAGTAGAATGCCACATAGTCTCCCTCAAAGATGACGGGGGCCCTCTGCACCAGTAGCCTGGCATTGACCAGTACCGCATAGCAGATGTACGGGTCATCCCGGGCTATCAAACTCTTCAAGGGGTCCTTGATACGTTCCAACACCTGAGGGAAGGGGGGGAAGAGCAGACAAAAGCAGGACACAAAAGGCATGGAGTTGTCATCACACACGTGTACAGACATGCACCGAACAGTGCCAGACCTCCATCTCCTAAAATTGGGGAGTCGAGACGTCGGAACAGCAGACCAGCAGGATCATGACACGGCCATGTACCTCACAGCCTGTATTACTCCCAAGACGAAGATACAGACAAACATACGCCAGCCCAACACAGTGCACACAGGGCACACGACCAATTGAATATGTTGTTCTCATACTGATGAAAAGCAGATGTTAGCTATACCCACTTGTATGGCTCCCAATCACTGAATACCTGATGACCAGTGATGACCAGCATCTGCACAGCGAGAAAGAACCAATAAACCAGCCTTTCATGCAGGGACAAGCTAACCGATCAAACATACCTGTTCTAGATCCAACAAGGACCTAGATGGCTATCTGTACCGCTCATGACAAAGACAAGCTCAAGTTGCTGCCGGATCCCCCCCTCTCTTCCTCCCCTCCTCTCCCCTCCTCTCCTCTCCTTCCCCCCACTAACCTGTTGGTGTGTTGCGGTCATGTTGAGTGTGAGGTGGAGGAACACCTTGAGTGCTGCCATGACCACTGCACTGTTGACATGACCCAGCCTGTCCTCCAGAGCATTCATCAGGTCATACACCTCGGCCTCACCAGAGGGGTGGTAGGCAGCAACCAGATCAAGCACCTGACATTGTGACCAGTCACTGAACTCCTGGGGACAACACAACAGAAGAAATGATCAGCATATACCTAACCTTATACAAGATGGATCCTTATCAAGCAGGCCAAGCCCAAAAAGAAGTTGAGCAAGCTCTGTCGCCAAGCTTCTCTTCGATCCCATTGTCAATGAAAGGCCCAGTTGGATGCAGATAGGAAGATCTGCCAATGCAGCTTGGTCCACACTCTACCTTCGATGTGTGGACTAAGGTGGCTAGCAGGACACGCCTGCTCCCATGGCTGATGCTGAGCCAGGTGCTCTCACACTTCATATGCACTCCCGCTCCCTTATCTCCTTCCCCTCTTTCTCCCCTCCCGTACCTTGAGCCTGTTAATGAGTGAATACACCAGGGCCTTGTCAGCAGCCAGATGAGAGCAGCCCTCAACCTGCACGGCAAACAACAGTACAACATGCCACACCTTATTTCTAAAAAATCTCAATCAAGATCCTAACAGAACATGTGCGGGTGGCCCTACTCTACACAGCAGAGTCTGCTTGACTACTAAATGCAAGCTACATGCAGGTGAACCAATGTTGCCGTCACTGCATCCAACCACACCTCAGAGTTAAAGTATCTAAAGCCTAAAGCTACCTCCTGCTCCTTCTGCCTAGCATGTGCTACAACCCAATGAAAGTAGCTATGGCTGCTGCTCTGCTAACTTTTAGGCTTCTTTGTACCCCCACCTGCCCTCCTTCTGATCCCCTTCTCCGCCCCCCTTGGATGTGCACAATGCTCTCTCGCTACTTCCCGTACGCCAGCGTCTTTCTTCCGACCCGAATGTGGCCACAATCTTCCATCCTGCTTTTCCCTGCCTCCCTTTCATGTATTGTCTGAGCTCCTCCATCATCCAATCAATCTTCTGCCCCGATCTTCTTGCAACCTTTTCAATCTGCCTCCTTCCCTCTTCCCTCCGCCCCCGCCTCCCCCCACCCTTGCCCCCGTTCACCTGTGCCAGCACTGTGAGGCAATTACCCACTACCTGGGCATCCGGGTCTGAACGTAGGAAAGAGCGCAGACGGTCCAGCAGACCTGCACCACCATGGCAGCAGCATCTCAGCATGAGCCATATGACAGGATCGAGTTCTCCTCGAGTCTCCCACGGCTCCTTCACAGCGCCAGTGGCCCCAGTATCTACCTTGAAGGATGCTCAGCAGCATCATATGTGAACCCATGCATGGCTGGCCTATGACGAGATACACAAGGACTACCACACACCGACGATAAGGCATGGCCTCCTCAGTACCTAAACCATAACCATGCCCTGTCAGCAGTTTAGCATACTACAGACCAACGCCTATTTACCCTACGGCCTTGCTCCATTCAGACTTGAAACTAATTGTTTACTTCGATTCGTGAGCCGTTCTGAGTCGCTGGACCAATCTCAAGCTAATACAGCCTTTAGTGGGGCTTTATACTACAGGAACAGATTCATTGCTCTCATGTCGCTGCGTACTAGCTTGCCTGTGTTGCACCCTCCTCTATGCTCGGTGCTTGCTGCTGCTTGTGAAACAAGGCGCTGCAACCAGCTGCTGCTACATGGCCAACTGCTGCATCAGAACAACATTGCCTTGCACATACAGATTGTAACAGACTTCTGGCCTGCTGCTGGTGGTACTAGTGCTGTTGCTGCCATGTTGCTGCCGCTCCATGTCAACAACCCTATCCTCCTGCTATTGCAACTGCCCCTGCTGCTGGTGGCTTCCAGTGCCGTGCTGCTGCCCTGCTCCTCTTCCCCTCCACCTCCTGCTGCCAGTTCTAATGCCTTGCATCCATCCTGTCCTCCTCTTCCTCCTTCTGCTTCTGCTGCTGCTGTGCATCCGCTCCTGTATCTCACCTGTATGTTCCACGACATCATTGTTCAGGTGGTAGATCTTGAGCACCCCCATGACTGCCGTGCGCCTCATGTAAGGGTGGCGGTCATCCAGACCCTGATGCACAGGGGTCACCTGGGAGAGGGGCCCGGGGCAGCAGGAGAGCGCTGTGGGTACAGGGACGAATGCAGGTCTACAAGCCCGGTATACGAAGTAGAACGGAGCCGGCAAGCGATATCACTCGGTGGACACTGGCACCAACATTTAGAGGTACATCGCATGCTGGACCTATGCTTTAGGCTACATATCTACCGTCTGCACAAAGCCATAATGGTGCAAAGATGCCAGGGCTCTTTTGCTTCATCAAGAGGACATCAATAGAAAGCCCTGTACCTTTCTGTCAGTTTTTTCTGAGAGCAAGCTCTTTATGCTTGGACACTTGCAAGGTAGCAGCAATGTGGTCCATGTGTCTGCTCGGCTACAATGTTTTGGAGCTGCTTACCACATACTCCAGCAGGTTGGCAATGCGAAGGGAGCACAAGCTGCGAAGGGCCAGGCCACGCACGGTTGGGTCCTGGTCCCTGCAGTCCTTGTGCAGCTGGTTGATGGTCAGGAGGGCCAGGTCAGGAGTGGAGGATGCGTAATGCGTGATGTATAAGTACAGCATCTTCTTCAAGACGATGTCGTCGGGGCTGAGGTTGGCGCAGGAGGTCATCATAGGGAACAGACCCGACATGTCCATTCCAAGAGTCATGTAGTTGATGACCTTCTTGAAAGCCTCCTTCTTTGCTGATCTAAGCTCTTTGTCAGACCTTTTGCCTGTCATGCAGAGGCCCTGAAGGGTGGCACTGAGCTCTGCAAGCTCCCCTCTAGGCTTTCTTGTTTCCCCCATCTTGCAGTTTGAGCGGTTGCGACCAGATCCAGAAATCAAGGCAACAATGAGCCAGGGGCACACCAGTACTTCAGCTCAGCTGTCCCCTGGCCCGTCGGCAAAGGAAGGGCTCCAATAAGGGGAATACCGGTTGAAAGGCGGTTTAACCCATGGACGCGAGAGGCACTGGGGTGACTGCGAGTGACGATCAGTGACCCCCGATTTCTGCTGCAGATCCTTTCTGCCTTCCCAGAGCCATCTAGCTCCTTTTCTTCAGTACAGAAATGGCTATTACATGTATTTGAGCAGCCATGCTGTGTTGCCAACAAGCATGCTTGAACGCTGGCATGGCGGGGCCTCCACCGCACGTATGCGTGAGGTGATTTGGCCAGCGAGCCTTCATAAAGCGCTACGTATTGTTCCCTGCTAAGCATATATTGCCAAATGTGCCATAATTGGCCCTACACTTCTACCCAGCGGAGAGCGTCGGAGACAAGCACAGGATGGCGCAGCGTCCGGGGGCCTAACGCAAGGATGCATTCGTCGATCGCAGCACGGTCCGAACAGATTATATTATCAAGGGATTGGAGCATGTGGAATGCGGCCGCTATGCGGCGCCTAATGAGGTCGTTTCGGTGTGCATTGTTCTTGTTCAGCCTGCTGAGTCTGCCGGAGCTAGCCCCAGGTACACACGCCACCACCGCGCATATGGCACAGCTACATCTTCCAGGAACACGCCCTCATACTGAGCATAGCTGTGGTCCTCATGAGCATCTTCTCCTTCTGCAGGCCAAGGGATACCGCTGGACCCAAGCGTCCAGGGAGATGCAGCCGCGTACTCCCAGCTAACCTCCTTGCAACCAGATGCAGCTGCTTGGCGTGTACAGTACAAGCAGAACCCCGGTGCAGCTTGCAGTAGTACATCAGCTTCCTTATGCTCAGCCAGACCAGGGACCCCACAGTATTGGCAGCTGGTGCTTGCAACCACCTCCTCTGTGTTTGATGCCCGCATCAACATGCGCCCAAAAGTGAGGCGCTTCAACCCGATAGCCGCAGCCTCTCAACAGCTGCCTTGCCATAGCTGTGCGGCCTTTGTGGCTACAGGGGCAGCAGCAGCAGCAGTAGCTACAGTGCTGGGGCGCAGCGGTAGGGACGTTGCGCTCAGCCCCCAGGACTTGCAGTATTGCGGCCCCAGCAGCAACCGCACATGTTATGACAACTGGAGCCTTAGAGAAGCCGTAGCAGATCTAGCAAACCGCACTCTTGTACGAGAGTCCTGCTTGCCGTACGTTGGCGCAGCCAATGCCAGCAATGCCAAGCAGTGTAGCTACCAGTGTAATGACCAAGACGTACTTGCATCTCAGGGAAAGTTCACCTACGCAGCCCTGGCAGGAGTCTTGCCGGTGCAGCAGCATATTCGCCAATATGGCTCTGTAATCACGCGTTGTGACGTCTTTGAGGACTTCCAGCCTTTCTTCAGCACAAACAAGAGGGGTGTGTACCCTAAGCCCGGAGGAGATGCACCAGCAGTACATGGCCACTGTACCCTGCTCGTAGGGTACAACAATACAGGCAGATACTGGATAGCCAGGAACTCCTGGGGGACAGACTTTGCAGACGGGGGCTTCTTCAGGGTGAGCAACCCTCATAGCTGCTGAGTGCCTCAACCACGGAAGCAGTTCTTCAGCTTGGAGTGTTGTCATGGATCGGCATGTGGTAGCTAATGTCCTTCTAACCTGAATTGTAACAGCATGGAGATGAGTGTGTTTGCTATACTGCCTACCGTGTGCTGTTGTTCACATTGGCTTGATCACAGTGATTGTGCAAGTGCTGCGCAGTCTTCATTGTTGTTGGTTATTCTACAGATCATGTTTTGGATACCACAAGGGACCTTGCGAGCCGCTGTCTCAGCCTGAGTGCCTGTCTAAGCTAAGCGCCTCTGAGTGTCGTGTCACGTCTCTGTGCCCCCTTGACCCCCCAGGTGTCCTTCAATGCCTGCCATGAGCTCAACCCCTTAGACACATTTGGTGTGGTGTGGTCCCCCACTGTGCTGCCTGAGGAAGTGAAGATGCAGGTCAAGAAGGACAACAATAGAGAGGGATGTTACACATATATGGTAAGCACTACAGCTCCTGGCTTTGAGCACAGAGTGGTCCCCTTCCTTCTCCCCTCACCCCCTTCCTCCGGTATCAACATGCCTATATGTTGCCAATTACACGTCCTTTGTTGGATTCCATTCGGCAGTACATATTCTGACATCAACAGGCAAAGTCGCTGGGTTATGGAATCCTTTTTGTGTTGAACCTTGCCAGCTCAGTTCCCTCTTTTCCCGTCCTTCAAGCTTCCCATGTCAAAGGTTTGAATATCTCATTCTGCTTCTTTCAGCTATTGAGCTGTATGCCACATCCTTGCCCTCCCATTCTGTTGGTGTCCCAGGCTGTTGAGGGAGACAGCCTGGCCCAGATTGCTGACACCGCAGGCATACCCTTGGGTCAGCTGCTGAGGGACAATGTGGCAGCCATACCTGCTTTGTCAGCACCTCTGGTAGGCAAGGCGCTGCTGCTCTGTACATCTGACACGGGTAAGCAGGGTCATCAACCCAGACGCCTAAAGAGGTTTGCACGCAATCGATGCCATCATTGTGTGGTGAAGGTTCTGCACTGCCCTTGCTTGAGCTACATCCAATAGTATGAGTCGATAAGGCACGTAAGGCTTGTAAACATCTCTGGCATGCATCGGGTGAACAGCCGTGAGCAGCGGAGCACCAACGACATCCAAAAGGCTAGGTTGCCTGGCTGCCTAATCCTGGGTGATCATGTCTGGCAGATATCTCAAGCTCACATCTTAGATCTAGCTGCTTATGTTACGCTGCTTTGTTCAGCACCATCTTCAAAACTTGGCGAGACCTTCATGCTAATGCCTTTGGAGGTCAGGCATACCCCATAGTTGTATGGATGCGGGCAGTTGTGCTTGACTGAGCTTCTTCTTCACACCCTTACTTTAAGCACCTCACATACTCTCCCTCCACTTGCTGTCTTGCAGCCTGGTTGTCATGGGACGAACCAGCTAACAATGATGCAGAGGGAACTATTGCAGCAGCAGCAGCAGCAGGCAGAGGGAGAACAAACAGCTCCGGAACCAGCGGTGCAGCTTCTGACACGCCAACAATAGTGACATGGCCTGGGGCTGAAGGGGTGAGCAGCAGCAGCAACAGCAGCACCAACAGCAGCAGCAGCAGCAGTAGTGAAAATGGCACGTCAGAGAAGGCGGGCAGCCCACCTGGAACTCCTGTCACTGAGCTGGTAGCACTAGTAGCACCAGCAAAGGTGGGACCAGTGGGATCCAGACCAAGGAGGAATGGGACCAGCATGGCACGCAATGTGACCACCATGACAAGCCCTAGGCCAGCAGTCTCCCCATCAGCCGTGTCGCTGGCACCGGCAGCAATAGCCGCCCCGGCACCAGCAGCAGCAGTAGCAGCCGCCCCGGCACCAGCAGCAGCAGTAGCAGCAGCCCCGGCACCAGCAGCAGCAGTAGCAGCCCCGGCACCACCAGCAGCAGCAGCAGCAGTAGCAGCACCACCACCACCACCAGCAGCAGTAGCAGCACCACCACCACCACCAGCAGCAGAGTCTGAAGAAGTATTCCGAGGTGCGATCACTACTGCTGTATGAGACGCTGCTGGCTTTCAAGTAACTAGTATGGAGCTATAAGCATGAAAAGTACTAGCCATGGGTCATGTACGTTGGTGGAGGGTTATGAGATGTGAACCCTGCATGACCTGCTTTCAAATTGTGAAACGCTCAGCCTAACATTTAGAGCATCAAAGTCAATTGCCATCTGTTGCCGCTCTCTATCTTTTGTAAGCACAGCCACGTGCCTTACATGCTCCAGACTAGCTGCGTGAGGGAGGCCATGTGTCTGGTTTGCAGTGTTGGTGTCCCTGCGTGCTTCCCTGGACCCCACATCCAGCGCACTGTCCTCCTGGGGGTCTGGACCCAACCTCTGCCAAGGATGGAGGGGAGTCATTTGCAATGCACAGGGGAGGGTGGGAGTCATGTAAGTGCTCATCATCTGCATTAGTACATGAGTAGTAAATGGGGAAGTCCCAACCCAAAGGTGGCTACTGGTATTCAGGCATAGAGTCAAAATGTATGATCATGTACTGTCAGCGGGCAAGTGAATGGAGTCAGATACTCTCAAGCTGATGACGTTTTCAAGCACTAACCTATCCTGTAAAATTTAAACAAGCTGGACGCGCCGGGAAAGGAAAGCACATGTTATGATTGTGTATCAGGTAGACGAGCAAGTTGCATCATTTGGTTAATCAGTGCAGTCAGTGCCATCACAATATTGCATAGGAAGATGGATGAGCTCTGGGGTTGAGCTGGCACACTTTACTGCAAAGACACTTAACTGTATCCTGGCTATGTCTGGCTATGTCCTAGGCCATGCTGTCCTTACTTGTTCTATGTCTACTGCCCTCACTGTCACTTCCGGCTCTAACACCTTCTCTGTCGGTTCATGTCACTATGTATGGAAGTCCTTGTTTGGTTGCATCTGATGATGTGTTTGGCCGTTACGACTTAGCTGCCCTCTTGCGATGGCCACACCAAGAACGTTTGTTCATGTTTTATATCTACTGTACTGCTGCTCACGCCCACCCCCCACCCACCCCCTCACTCCCTGGCCCCCCTATGCAGTGATCTGAGTGGTTACAGTCTGGTAGGCAGCCTCCCTGCTGATGTGGACTTCACGCCATTGTCCTCCCTGTCTGCCCTGTGGCTGCCCCGTAACCAGCTCTCTGGCTCCCTGCCCGCCGCCCTCTCCGCTTTGACCGGGCTACAGAGCCTGTGGTTGCAGGAGAACCAGTTCTTAGGCACCCTGCCTGCCAACTGGTCAGCTCTCACTGGATTACAGCAACTGTAAGTACAAGGTCCTGGTGCTCTTGGTGTCGTGTGTGGGGGACCTCCTGAAATGCCAAGTATAGGTGATGTCAAGTCTTGTAGCCTGCACAAGTTGAAACCAGCTCTGCAGACACCATTCGAAAGGGATCGTGGTGCTTAGTGTGGATAGTTGACCGTGCCTTAAATCAGAAATGGATTGTCGGCAGCGCCCGGAGGTTGGTACAGGTAATAAAAGCAGGGCCTTAGACCGGTAATGACAGTCATGTAAACATATGGTTGTATCAAGCTTATTGAGGCGGGTCTTCAGTTGTTTGTTTTGTCTCTGGCTTGCCAATGTTCCATATCAAAAGGCAGGCCACATGGCAGGTTGATGTGTATAGCCGTTCTGATCTGTCCAGGTTTGTATACCGTGTGCAGGACAAGCAAGCCCGATGATTGCATGTCCTGATGCTGGTGAGACTGACTACCAGCTGTCAAGTACAAGTTGTAGACACATTTGTGGTGTCTTTTCATGGGCAAGAAGCAATATCAGCTTGTCCAAATGAATGCGGTTGTGTCCATTTAAGGTCAACCAAGCTCATTTTTGTGTCGTTTGTATGAGATGTCAAAGGCATATAAGAATCAAAAAAGAAGGCATCCCATCAAGCACGTTCTTTCTCTTTTTCATTTCTCTTTTTTTCCTAACCTGCTGCCACCCTGTGCTCCTTGTGTTCAGGCATCTTCACACCAACACTCTGACTGGCACCCTGCCATCATTGTGGACAGCTCTGAAGAAGCTGAGAGACCTGTAAGTCTTGCTGGAAGAGGCAACTGATGCATGCAGGATTTTTTTAGCATGGATTCCAAGGGCTAACACTGACCTTATATTGCCTATACTGGCTTGCCCTTAGAGATGCTCATGCTGTCCTGTATGTATGCCGACTTCCTTCCACTTGTTTTATGTTCATATGATGGAAGTTGTATCGATGAGCGGCACATACTGCTGGTGCAAATGTGGGTTTACCGTATGTTGTTCCAATGCAATAACCAGTCCCGCATGTGTTTCCGGCAGGACTCTGGCAAACAATGAGCTGAGTGGGTCTATCCCCAGCTCCTGGGGAAGGTGGAGCTCCTTGGAACAGATGTAAGTTGCAGAGTTTGCTTGTGGAGCAAACGGGCAGGACAGACCCGTATAAGTAAATCACACCCTGTTTGAGAGTATCTGGACAGCAGACAATTCTCACCATGTTGTTCTGGGATGGGACTGAGGTTGTACAATCCGGTGTTATTTTGCCTGATTGGGCTGCACTAGAAGTGGTTTAGTGATAATAGCTCTGATATCAATTTGCAGCAGTTTCACCAGAGTGCGGTGCTGTGGATTTGCTCACATCATCCTTTGGAATTTGTGCTCATGTTCCAAAAGCAGCGACTAATTGCCTGCGTATATGCATGCTCACTGCCGCAGATCTCTGTACAGCAACCTGGAGCTGAGCGGCTGCCTCCCGTCCACCTGGTCATCTTCCCCAGTGGTCCTTGACCCCCAGGGCTCCCCAAAGACCAACATCACTGCAGCCACAGAGGGCACAGAGCTGACAGGGTACTGCAACACCACCAGCAGGTCTCAGCCCAGGCCACCACCAGCCTCCACTAGCAGTGAATCTCCAGCTCCAGCAAAGCCTCCACCTAAACCACCCCTGCCTGAGGAGTCAGAGCCTCAATGGCCACTGGAGCAGGTGGCAGGGGGCCCAGGAGCACAGGAGGTGGGTGGAGAGAGTGAAACAGGAGCTTTAGGTGAGCTCCCCTCAGAGGGATCAGGGCCAGGTGTTATGGCAGTGCTGCCTGAAGGACCTGAGGGGCAGCAACAAGAGGAACAGAAACCATCTGTATCAGAGGGGGTAGCTCCAGCAAGGGTATCGTCAGGTGACCAAAAGGTTGCAGAGGAGAAGGCAGGCTCCGGAGGTGGCCAGGCTGCCCCGCTGACCACGACTCCCTCATTCTCACCTTCACCTCGTGTGATTGTCAGCCGCCAAGGCGATACGTTGCCAACCTTAATGTGACACCGTGTAGCTTGTGGACATCAGAGTACTCACCATGTGGCCTCTAATCAGGGCAAATCCTTCCCAATTGAAGAGCCCAGGTCCAGCTAACATTGATATGGCTAGCTTTTTGAGGCCATGGTGCAGTCTTGTTATGCATGTTGCATATGGGTCTGTGGTATAGGAAGCATAAAATGCTTGACATGACTGTCGAGCACAGCCTGTACATCAGTTGACCATTCTAGTCTGGAACAGCTCAGCCTGTCTACAGCTGGAAGTTGCATATCACTTTGGCTCTCATCGTATGTGGCACGATAGGAGTAAAGGGTCTTTGGACCTCGCACGATTGAAATCATGGGCCTGTGCCCCATTGAAAATTGGCTAATTCTTTGGTTTGTATCTCAACTGTGCATGCTTTGCATATTTGATGCTTATTATCCTGGATGTCTTTTATTATTGGAGTGGCATATATGTTGAAGAGTGTGCTTGATTCGGCCACATTCCATGGTGGCCACATTCCATGGTGGTTGGGTCTGGTTGCATATATCCCTCTGTGGTTGAGTCCTTTGCATGGTTCTTGTACATCTCCAGTCCATTCTTGTAATCATCATTGTTTGCCATGCCATTGCAACCGATGGAGGAGTGGGTGGTGTTCTTGATCATGGGCTCTGTCTTGCCTGGATACATGTTTCGGTATCAATCCTGCTAGGTTGGTGGTCTGGAAGCCATTGTGTTTGGATCCATCCGATGGTGTGTTTGGTCGTTTCGACCTAGCAGCCCTTTGCGGTTGCCACACCTTAAATGTTTGTTGTTGTTGTTGTGCCAGGTCGCAAGCGCTTGCAGTGGGTTAGCAACTTGAGGGTCTACAGGCAGCATTGCTGGGCCAGGCCTCCCAACTTGTTGGCTTGGCACGGCCGAGGTATGGCAAAGCTGCTGGATGTGAGAAGGGTGCAAGCCCTGAGGGGCAGTGTGACCACTTGCACCTGAGGGGTAGCGTGACCACTTCTACCTGGTTGGGTATCCCTTTAAGTTGGTGGTCTGGAATCCATTACTGTGTTGGATCCATCCGATGGTGTGTTTGGTCGTTTCGACCTTGGAGCCCTTTGCGGTTGCCACACCTTAAATGTTTGTTTGTTTTGTTTGCATTTGGCAGGAGAGTACCTAGAGGCTATTATACTACCTACGTCTTCAGACAGGAAGTGGGCCAGCCATTTATCTCTGCATGATATCTGAGGTTCCACTTGGGCACCAAATTGCCAAGAATACCTCCGTCAGTTCTGCATGGTTAAATTCTGTGCTGGTGTATTTGTGCCAGTGATTTTTTTGTTGGCATATCTCAGGGGTTGTGTGTTTGCTTGTTTTCGTGGCGTAGCTGCATGGAGTCCATTGGAAGCAGCCGCGTACCGCTTCTGTTGCATGCATGGTTTCAGAACCAGTTCTGTGCTTGCACGACTCATATGCAGGTCTGGATAGTGGCACTTTTAGTGCGAAACTCGGCGCCAGCGTTTAGAGCAGTCGTATTGACCGTCGCCTGGCCTGTCACGCCCAGCAGGACCGGAAGGACATAACCAAGTGCACTGCTCTGCTGCTTTCTTCAATTAGGGCAGTCACTAATTGATGACAACTACAGGACAGACTATTCGTACTGCATTACGGAGTTGTACAAGGGGGGTGAGGCACGGGGTGAGGAGAGTGACATCCTATGGTCACCAGGTGCTTCTCCTCTGACCTTTTGCGTGCACAGCTTGAGCTTGCCATGCTTCTTGGAACTCATGGAAAGTGCTATGTCATGGCGGAACCTCTCGAAGCAAACCAACCTGCCTTGAGTTTTATCCGCCCTCCACATTCGCTTTGCTTACCACTTGAGTACCTGCTGCTGTATGGTGCGAAGCCCGCTGGACTGCAGGCGCCTCTTGGATCTCAGTATAAGAAGATTGGAGTCTATATTACACGGCAAGAGTGTGTACCCCGATTGTCGAGAAGGTGCTGCCCTTGGCGCGTCCCTCTTACGGGCAGCTTTACTGCAACCTTTAGCGCTTCTGCAGCTAGACAAACGACGGTACCTGCTTCTTGGTGGCAACGTAATCGATCCTGCCAGCTTGTGCGCGTTAGATCTCTCGGAAGGCGCCGAGGACCTCCCTTGCACCTACTCAACGAGCAGTGGCCACCCTTCTCGGCTGATTTCTTTGCAAGATCTGGTCTTGGAGTTCAGTGGGAAGATATCCGATGAATGGCCTAGCCAGCCTACGTGCTCTTGCAGAGGAGCCCAGCATCCTGGCGCAGCAGGGCTATGGCAGTGCCCTGTCTGGCAGCACACCCTCAGCCACATCCTTGTTTCTGTTGAAGCTTCAGAGTCCACCTGGGCTGAACCAGCGGTTTCACTATCGCGGTATATTACCTCGTGCAGCCAGCTGTCAGCCTCCCGTCTGCCTGTGAACTCACACTTCTGGTTGCAGCTTCCCGAGCTGCCTCTCGTAAGCAGCACACGTACCCCAGAAGGCCAGCAGGTCACCAGGAAGTGTGACAAGTGCTCAAGTGGATGTCACGGCTCCTGGTGGCCCTGCCAGGTCACTGCATATGAAGGAAGCTTCTGCTGCTACCATGGCTTGCCTCATCCTGAGGTTAGCAGCAGAAGACCACGCTATGTTCTTCCCACAAGCAAGTTCATACCAGCATTTGCAATATGCCATATTGGTCCGGAACCTCCTTCTTGTGGGGAGGCACCTAGAACCCTTCTTGCAGTAGCACACTCGAGCCAGCAGGAGCAGGAGCAGCAGCAGCAGCAGGTGGAGCTGCAAGGAGAGCAGCAAGCTACGATGCAGCAGGGACACCTCTTACGTTGCGCGCAGCAGCCTGTACCTTCTGCTGCACATCATCAGCAGCAGTCGAAAAGACAAGCACAGGAGCAGCAGCAGGAAGGAGCGAGCAAAAGAACCCGACTAGAGAGGTCCTCGGACGAACAGCACCAGCACCAGCAGCAGCTAGAGGAGCTGGGGGCCAAACAACTGCAGGAGGGTGGAGGGGATGCATCTGGGAGTCAAGGAAGAGCTGAAGCAGGGCAGCTGGGGGAAGGGCTTTACCATATGAGTGCGGAGTCACCGTACCTGAATGGAACTGCCATCAGTGCAGAGCAGCAGCAGCAGGAGCAAGAAGAGCATAGAGATGGGTCCGCTTCTCCTAAGCGACGCCGTCTCTCTCAGCAACCCTGTCAGCAACTCCAGCTGGAAGATGAGGCCCTGTTGCGGCAGCAGCTCCAGGAGATCTCCGGTGCTGCACCTCATCTAGATGATACGGTGCGGTTAGGGGAGGAGGGAGGGCAGAAGAAGCTGCCCATGGCAGAGGACGGGCAGCAGCAGCAGCAGCGGCAGCCAGTAACTCATGGCGAGCAAATTGAGCCAGGCCAAGGGCAGCAGCACCAGCAGCCGGTGCAAGCCCAGGCAGAAGCAAGTGAGTGGGAACAGCGTATGGAAGTGGACCTGGGTGTGGATGTTGTGCGAGGCGAAAAAGTCCTTCCCAGACTAGCAGAATCATCAGAGCAGCGAGCTGCAGCGAACGTTCTGCTAGAACCAGAAGCAGTGGCAGCCACCGCGGCAGCAGAGCCGCCGCCACCAGCAGCAGCAGCAGTAGCCGCAGCTGAGCCACTACCATTACCAGCAGCAGCAGCAGAGCCACCAGCAGCAGCAGCAGCACAGTCACCAGCAGCAGCAGCACAGCCACCAGCAGCTGGTGGAGGAGCCTCCTCAGGAGGTTTGCCCCCCGGTGCAGGAGTTGATAAGCAAAACAGCTATACAGCTGAGTCAGCTCTTTGCCATCTGAAGCAGGAGGCCTTTGGGGAACTCAGCCAGGGAGATGGGCAGGGGCAGCAGGGGAGAGGTGTCACTGGAGGGATGCATGCAGCCAGGCCCTCGCGGTTGAAGCAGCTGCAGCAGCGCTTCCATGAGGAGGGGAGAGCAGATGGGGTGGGTTCACAGGGGTCAGGAGGGAGCCTGATGGGAGGCAGGTCAGGTGTTAGTAGGTGGGGTGGTAGCCAGGGTGCCCGGGCCGGGGAGGTGGTGTTGCCCTTGGGGAAAGCACTGGAGGAGCTGCCAAGCGAGGGAAAGGCTGCTTATGCAGTGATGAAGGATTATGTGAAAGCCTGCATGAAGGCTGTGTTTCAGATTGGGCGGCCCACCTTCAAAATCACCAGCAGCTTTCACTCAGACCCATTATGTATGCAGAAGGCTGTATATGCTATGTTAGTCCATGCTGCAGAGCACAAGGATTCGGAGCTAGTGCAGCAGGTGCTGGAGCAGCTGGAGGAGTCCTTTGATATAGACCAGGCTCGGGCGGCAGGAGTGAGGAAAGTAGGGCAGTAAGCCTGCCAGGGGGTAGAAGCCTAAGAAGTGTCATGGACGTAAGATTTACAGGGCTGCTCACAGTCTGTGAAACCGCACGCGTGTCGATGGGTTTGCCAATGTAAGGTTTGCAGACTCTGCAGGAGACTCGGCAAGTGCTGTCAGTGGTGCCTTGGCTACGAAATTAAAGCAGCCAAAATGCAGAAACATGCTTAGGTTCTGACAATTGACAATTGGGCGGCTGCTTGCTGTTTCAGGGCTGGGTTACAATTATCATGGATCAACCCATCCATTCATGCCCTGAGCAGGTGGGTCAAGTCAACTGCTTGGCTCGCTGTTGACTGGGTCCGCTGGTTATTGTCGAATTGCGCTCTCCTGATATACATTGGTTGGCAAAACATAATCAAGTCAATCGCATTGGTTTGTTTGAGACCCTGTAATGAGCCTTGTGTTCAACTCCTCATTCTTCTTCTTTGTTAATGTCACATTCTACAGTGATTCCCAGGGATGATAAAAGGTATATGGGGTATCTTACCCGTCGCTGCATGATGTAAGCGATGCCATGGTAGAGGTAGCTCATTTTCGGGCATAAGCTGCTTGTGATGCCAGACATGTGGTTATGCTGGTGCTGCTATGGCACGCTGGGACTTAATTTGTTCATGTAGATTGCAACCTCTATTCGATTCCATTGCAGTGTTGTTGCATACGTCCTCACCTCTGACTCCACGAGCCTGCTGGCCCTTCAACCAAAAGGCCACCATCTGATGTGTCCTTAGTGTTACCAGAAGCGATCGCATTCAAGGAATATGAATGGTCAGGTCTGTAGATACGAGTTGCATTCGAGTCGGTAGTATTCACGGCTACAGTTATGCGAAAGTGTCCTCCAAGCAATTTCCGAGGCCATGTTCTTAGCAAACAATCATGAAGAAAGTACCGCTGGTGGTCGCTGAGCGAGGCACTATACTATTAGTTTTGGGCATTTGACAGTAGAGCATAACTCAGACGACAACTAACAACTCTTAAACTGGTGTCACTTTTGTGGCAGGACAGTGAGTCAACCAGGCTGCAAATTGGCAAACAACAGATCAGTCCAGAGGCGGTCAGCAACTAAATGCATATAGCTTAGGGAATCCAAAGCTGCATACTAGACCTCGCTTGCATGAAATCATCAAGTTTGGGAGTTGCAGCTCTTCTGGCATGCACAAACATAGCACCGGGAAGGCCTTGTTTTTACGCATTGCTCGACGACACCCACACGCATCATATGAAGAATGAAAGCTATGAAGAATAGCAAGGCAAAGAAGTGCCAGTCCAGCAATCAGCCTGGAGGGTTGCTGGACGACGCTCTCACGCCCCAGCCCAACTGAATGGGAGCCCCCTCTGCGGTAGTAGAAGGGCATGCTGTAAGTTCGTTTGTAATTGTGGGCTGGAAGCAGTTCTGCCTGACGGTGACGATCAGCGGTAGCCCAGTCATCCTTGTTTGGAGATAGATTGTATCTAAACCATTCAAGTGAACCACATTTACAAGCATCTTAAATGCAACAGGGCATCGAGAAGTTGAGTGGCACCAACAGGAGATTGAGCCCCGGACCTCATTCTGCTGCAACACAACTTGAGGTCAAGCGTGTTGGAGGAGGGTAAGCATGCAAACAGCAGAGCAGGGCGCCCACCCGAAGGTCTCGCCAGCTGAGCAGCTGCGTGTTATGTGTTCCACCATGCAGGTACCATGTCAGCACAGTGACCTCTTCAGACATAGTATCCACGACAATTGAGACAGTCAATGTCCTGCCAGCACCCAGCAGCCCCTACACACCCCTTGATGCAGCGATCATCAAGCAGATACTGCAATTGGCAGAGGCAAAGGCTAATGACAACTTTGCCAGAAGCCTCGGAGGAAAGAAGATCACTCTTGTAAAGCTGCTGAAGGCCTACGAAAAGGTGTTGCCATTGCATGGCATCCTGCCTCAGGAAGATGTCTACTACTACCGCATCCTCCTCAAGCTCAGTCTGGACCCTGATCCAGATTGGTGGGCTAAGGTTCAGCGGGAGTTTTCCGGGTAGGCAAGAAAAGGCAGCAAATCGCTCGTTCATGTGGTGATCTGCCAGTACTGTGACCGCACTTCGTCAAGCTATGCAATGCGCCAGTTCCTGTTGTGTGGGCCAGAGCATATGCATCTAGCCCTTCTTCCTCTTTACAACGTGCTCCGGTTCTATCCTCTTATGCGGCCATGCTCAATTTCTGCGTAGACTGACTAGAGTGTACCCTTTGCATGCCCTGGCGCAGGCAGCCAGCAGCAGTACAAGCAGCAAGCAGCAGCGCCCCAGCTATGTCGCCAGTCAAAGCAAAATCCTCTCACCACAAGGGGTCTTCAGCAGGTGGTGGCAGGGCCAAGCGCGTAACAGGCAGCAAGCAGCAGCATCAGCTGATTCGGACTGGCAGCAGCTTATGCTCATCTCCCAAAGCCAGAGCCCATATTGACAGCAGCGTGCAGCCTATGCAGGTCTATGATGCCAACAGGGCATCTCAGCATGGCTGGCAGAGCATGGGGCTACACCTTGCAGAGACAACTGAGGCCCTCACTACCCAGCAGCAGGTGCTCCAGCAGCAATTGTTGGTACCCAACCTCCCTGTTAGGGGAGCTTCCAAGTCCCTGCCATTAGCTACCCAAAATCTCCCGAGAGCTGCCCGTCAGCCAGCGCCCAGCATGCTCAGCAACAGCCGCAGCCCTGTTCAGATTCGCAGCTTCAGCCAGCCATCCAGCCCGCTGCCAAGCCGTGCTTCCAGCCCCTTTTTGAGCCGACCAGGCTCTGCATTGGGGACTAGCAACTGTGCCCTGCCTGTTCTAGAGCAGGCTGGCTGGGCAATGGGCATGAAAAGCGCAAGCACAGCAACTAGACAGAGTGAGTCAGCTGCAAAAGCAAGAGGTAGCTTCAGCACAACAGCAGCAGCGACATGGCCTCTGACGGCCTCAGGAGCTGGGGGCAAAGGACGGGAGAGCATCATGCCACGGCGAGTTAGCAAATTCCCCAAATGCAGTGCAGCTTCAGCAGGAGCAGCAGTTGCAGCAGCACCTCCATGGTGTCCCCCATCAGCAGGAAGCAGCCACTCTCTTTTTGCTGCTAGGTCCAGGTCCAAGACTGTTTCCCCAGGAAGGCCCTCTGTAAGGAGCTCTGCTGCTTCACAAACCATGTCACAAGGACACCAGCTTCTTCGGCGCAGGTGAGGATCATTTGGTCGAGCAACCTGTCAGCTTTCAGGCGGGAATCTGCCAAGACACAGTCTCGATCCTCCACTGTGTCCTTCCTTGGGCAATGTTGCATGAAACATAAGCTGGTCTAGTGACTGCTAGACATAACGTAACATCCACCAAGCCTGTTTTGTTTGATCCAACTCTTCTTCAGGATTTGCTCACAATGAGGTTGGTTGTTTTTTTTAATTCAGTTCAGGCAGCCTGCCTGTCCACTTTTGAACTATGTAACACACTCTTCCCCCCAACACGGATGCAAAAGCAAGAAGCAGGGTAGAAACAATCAAACGAATTAAGCAACAGACAGCTGGCTGACACCCCGTTGACTTTTTCCTATGCCACAGGGCTGCATCCAGTCCAGACCTGAAGGGGATGCAGGCGCAGCCACCTGACAGCTCGGTGAAGATATCCAGATGTCCAGACAGCAGCACTTGGGGACCTGTCCACAGCAGCAGCACCTCTTCTCGGTTACAGATACCGTACATGGATGAATATCGTTTAGAGGACTACCAGCGGTTCAGGCAGCAGGTGGCAGCTTCTGCCATCTGGCGCCAGCAATCGCTGGCTGCTGTGCATGCTAGGTAAGGTCTGGAGGCTTTTGTAAGCATACAGTCTTGCATGTCTCTTTTATCGGAAGGTGCGGTGCAATTGCTTAATGTTTCATGGACTGTTCTCTGTTCCCACAATGGCAGGGGGCCTATGCCATCATGGAACCTGCTATCTCTACAGCTTACGTACTCGAGAGAATTAGGCGAGTATCGTCCTGAGGGTTACAAGTGATTGCATTAAATGTTGTGATGATATGCGTGTCCAGCACTTTCTTCATCCGTCGGCAAGACGGACACTAGCAACATCTACTACCGCTTCTAAATGCAGGGATGGACGGGAGAAGGCCATCATTCAGTGGCAGCTGGCGATGTCTTTCTGGGAGGTCCATGTAGCACGCCGCTGTTTCCACCGCTGGCGGCAAAGAGCAGCACGGTTGGCAGCTCGCAGCAGTGCAGGGAAGCGCAGGTGGCTCTTGCTGTGCTCCTTCCGCTGGTGGTTGTCAATGACGAGGCACTATAAGATCGAGCGGGAGCTACTGCAGGCACACCTATCATTCCAGCAGAAGCTGGGCCACCAGCTCCCGGGCACTAGCCGGTCTGCCTCCCCTGTGCACATGAGTGCCACAGGAGCAGCAGCTGCTGCAGCTGCCGTAACCAGGGCTAGCAGCCCAGGCGCTGACCCAGAGAGGGAGGGCCTCAGTCCAGTCCCTCTTGCTGTAAGCTATCAGCAGCAGCTGTTGCAAGCAGAAGCAGAAATGCAGCGCGCAAGGGGGATGACGATGCCAGCTCAGGAGCGAGTTAGCAGAGCTTTCTGTGCCTGGAGGCAGCTTGCAGCCTCCAAAGCGGATGCCCGTCACCTCCAGGCCCTGCTTGCATGGCACCACATCCAGCAGCTGCAGTCGCGAGTATGGCAGAAGTGGAGAGAAGCATATGAGGAGCGGGAGACCCAACACAGACTGCTGCATGCAGTATATAAACGGCAGCGACTGCGGCGTGTTGGCCAGGTCGGTGGGTTTGGGCACAAGTCCATCTCAAGATGCTAAAGGCACCTTAATGATAAGTAGCCCTGGGCAACCTGGCAGCTACTGCATACAATTGGGAGAAATAAACTTATGATCCGTCTAGCAGCTATCCAAGGGCAGCCCCATTGTGGCTCCAAGCAATAATCTAGCTGGTGCCCACTAAGCAGCCTTACACGTAGCAGCAGGCTGGACTACAGCTGTGTTCTGGATGCAGTTGTCCGACAGCTGCGTGATTTTGAGCCAAAATGTCATGAGTTATGGTCATATGAGGAGCTAGTTTAGCAAGCTACATAATGCCCTTATTCATCGCCGTACCCTGCAGGTCCTTGCAGCCTGGCGTGAGTGGGCCCCAATCAAGCGTGTCAAGCGGCGAGCAGCACGTAATGCTCGTGCTGTGGTGACATTGGGGCTGCAGCATCGGTTGCTGGCAGCTTGGAAGGCATACATGCTGGCTAGGAGGAAGAAGCGCAGGTCCCAGCGGAGGGCTGCTGCCCATTACAGGCAAGTTTGTACTTGGTCAATCTTTGAGTTAATCAAGGCTATGCAAAAGGGAGGACCAGCTATGCGAGTGGCCAACCAAACCCAGGCCATTAACACGGGGCTCCTGATCACATTACGAAGCCACTCAACCGATGGTGGACACACAAGCCGCGACTAGATGCGACGGCGCACACACAGAGGCGAACAAAACAGTTTACCTGTAAAACTTGAAACCTGCTCTACTTCCAGACACATGGGTCCTGGGGCGGCAGCAGGGCCAAGCAACACCCTGGTAGGGGCTGGAGGTGGCTCCCACCATTTAGGTACTTGTGTACCACGAACCTCCCAACCGCTGAAAGGCGCCACATAGCCAAGGCAGCGTACTTCAGTATTTGTGAAGTTTTGTTTTGGCCCCTGTTGCTTCTTGGCCTATCCATCTGATTCATACTCACAACTAGTGGTGGCATAACGGAGTTGTCCTTCCACCTTTGATGCTGCAGGGCTGCCACATTGAAGGCTTACATGACCCGCTGGAGCAAGGTGTTCGTACTGACCAGCGCTTTTGATGAGATGGCTGCGCAGTACCTGGAGGGCCTGAGGGCCAAGCAGTTGCAGCAGCTCCTGACATGGTGGCAGCGGTGGAAGTATCTGCATCAGCGGAAGGCGGTCATGATGATGGAAGTGATGCAGCACATGGACAACCAGCGGCTGGTCAGGTAACGATCCTCTAGCTTGATCACAGTTATCTGAATGATCAAGGTCCTCTGGGGTCCTGGATCCTTGTAGGCCTCCTCTCGGCCTCCTCTCATCCACTTGGCACTTGCTGGATCATGTCTGTGCAACTGTTGCATAGAAGTTGTACAAAGGTGACAGCCACGTGGCAAGCAGATTGAGGATTCTGGCACTTGAAGTTGACAGTGCATGTTCAGCACAATAACTAGACACTGCTTGACCAATACCGAGATAGCCCCGCTGCTCCTGCTGTTATAGGTGCCTAAGAACATGGCAAGGCGCCATCCAGCGCCGGCAGGAGCTTGACCGCTTGTTCCTGAAGGTGCAGGCTGCCTCTCAGCAGGCAGCAACTACAGCAGCGCTGAGGGGTTGGGTGGGGCATTGGCTGAGGCAGAAGCGGCACCAGCAGCTGCTGCTGGAGGGCATCCTGGTTGGCTTGCACCGAAGGAGGGCAGGGGCATTTGTTAGGTGGCAGGAGTTTGTTTGGAACAGGCAGCAAGAGCGGGAGTCAACTGAACAGGTGGGTGTTGCCAGTTGAGATGCATGATCTAATGACTGAAGGACTCAAGTCAGAATCAGCCAAGTATCTGTGCAGATGTGGACTGTATGAGAAGAGCCTGATATCCACCGCCATCTTTGACCAGCAAATGCGCCATAGGTGCTGCCGCAGCTTGACTTTTGACCTCTAACGTGGCAGCCATAGGAGGAAGCACGGAGTTGTCATGATGGCAACTGGCACACCAAGTTCAGTGCAATCTTCACCTGATGACTTGTGGGTCTTCTGGTTTGAAGCACCTTGCTAGTGTTTCTCCCAGTACCCTGGCATATAGGTTGTCTGCAGATGCCGAGTCTCATCTGTGGTGCTTGACTTTGCAGATCATGCGCTATGACATGGCTCTGGTCTGGCGTACACACTGGGATCGGTGGGCAGCAGTGTTGGCTGCCAGACAGAAATGGCGAGAGATAGAAGGGCAACTGCAGGCATCTCGTGTCCTAAGATGCCTGCGCTACTGGAAAGCCAGAGTCGACCACAAGGCAGACTGGAGGAGGTTTGCTGAGATGGCTGTGCAGAAAATGACCTTCTGGAGGTAAGCTGCAGGCAACACAACTTCATCTCGCTGTTACTGGAAGGGGAACCTTGTACAAAGAGTGCATTTTATATACGGGGTAACCTTCCCAATGGCTCACATTTTCTTTGGACCCTTGTCATGAGATCACAAGTTGTTAAGCTTCTGTCCCTCTCCTGTAACATTTAGGGGCTGAAAAGTGAAAGCCGTTCAGAATACCTCCCGGGCTGTATAGTGATGACCAAGGCTGTGTTTGTTCGTGACAGGCTCCATGCAGCGGTGCAGCACTGGCGGCATACAGCCCACCGGAACCAGATGCTTAGGGAGCTGTTAAGCTCCTGCTTGGCCAGTTCGGAGCAGCAGCGCCTGCAGGTGGCGTTTGGGAAGTGGCGGGAGTACCTCACTGCACGGGTGGCCAAGCGCATGAAGCAGCTGACTGCCCTGCTGCACTGGGAGCACAGCTTGCTCAGGACTGCACTCAGGCAATGGATGCTGCGGAATGACAAGTGGAGGCTGGGGTAAGCACTCAGTAACAAGGGGGTGCAATCGCGATGTCACTTGTGGTTTCCATAACGTACTGTTGGGGGGTGGACATTGTGGAATTTCCAGTAATTCCTGTCAGATGTCAGTTGGTTGAACGGCCTCTCAATGCATCATTGTCGACAATGAGCATACCCAACGATACCAGGGAATTTCTTTCAGGAAGCCTTCCCAACCAGATGTCCCGTCCACCCCATGCCAACTAGTGGTTCTTCTCCACCTGTCAGTGCAGGCGGCTCAAGGCGCTGCGTGCCGACTCCTACCACACGATTCGTGTGATGGACCTGGCCCTGACAGCTTGGGTCAGCTACTGGGTGGAGGCTCAGCAGCTGCAGCAGAAAGCTGCCTTTTTTAGGAAGGGAAGAGAGATTGAGCAGCAAATCATTCTGCTTCGTGCTTGGCGAGAATGCGCCGCTACCCTTCGGCGCAAGCGGCAGAGCATAGAGATGTAAGGGTGTTGCTAGCTTCCTCTTGATGTTGGGTCATAGAAACTAGAAACAACTCTGTGGCCCAGGTTGCGACTGTATGATTATGGCAGGATGCAGCTCTAGTGACTGAGTGGAATGGTCATACTAAGCCCCTTCACACATCCTCAACGTCCCTGTCCAGCAGTTGTATATGGTGTCAGGCAGTTGCAATGGATATCTGCAGAGGCTATAGTAGTTGTTGGCAATGACAATAGGCAATGTACATGCATGGCAGCTGACAGTTTGGCACAGGTTGTGTATGGCATTCAGGCTGTTTTCATGTCAGTGTCATAGATAGTGCGCATTCTGCTTATGTCTTGACTTCAGCATACAACTGTATGGTTGGTGCTGCAGTGCTGAGCTGCACTACAGCCTCCAGCTACTGGACAAGCACTTTACCCGCTGGCAGGAGGAGCTGAAGCAGGCACAGTACGAGCGGAACCGCTTGGCAGTTGCTGTAGCTCAGTGGCGGTTGCTAGCACGCAGGAAGGCTTTCTACCAATGGTTGGATTGGAGCAGGACGCGACTGGAAAGGCAGAGGAAGGCTGCAAGGTTTTTGGATGCCTTGCTTGGCAGGAATCTGGCGTGGGCATTCTCAATGCTAAGGTATGATGGTGCAGGGCTGTTAGACATCGTTGCTCACACCAATAGCATTCTATGTATCGCCCGGTTTTTTGTGTGCTTGAGGAGCCTGACAGTTGAGGCTGTCGATTATCAAGAACATGCACCCAATGAAAGACATCAAATTGGCATGTTCTGCGGTTAATCTTGGGTTGCATCTCTGTCCTGTCTTTCATATTTTTAAAGGCATAGCTGCCAAGTAATCAACCTTACTCTTTTTCATTGCATTCACAGGGCTAATGCTATGAGGAAGCGCAGCAGCCGCTTAGCCAGGGCACATTGGCAAGGCAAGGTCCTTCAGAAATGCCTGAAGTTGTGGCAGAAGCAGGTGAAGGTGACCTTGGCGTTCAGGCGCCTCATGCTGAGTACTGGGGAGAGGCTGGAGTGGCAACTTCTGGGCGAGGCCTTCTCAGCCTGGAAAAGGAGGGTAGCTGTCATGAAGCGCCTACGAGCAGCAGCTAGAACGTAAGTAGGACCTACTTGCATGTGACCACAGCATAAACCAGAGAATACTGGTTCATGCTGCTACATGAGCTCAGTAAATACTGGTTGATGCTGCCTGGTACCCAGGACTAAGTCAGGTGACATAGCATACTTGTTCTACACCAGTTAGATGGGTTTGCAGCCATGGGCCGCCACCCGTGCTTACAGGCTATCCTATGCGCTGGCAGTCAAAGAAGTCAAGTGCCAATTTACATTTCTCACACCATCTCCCTCTATTTTGGCAACAGGATGTGACCTTTTAGTCCCCGAGGCTCCTCAGAATACTTCCATCTTCTTGATGTTCATTCCACAATGCCGCAGGCTTGTGTTTAACCTGGCAGGTGGGCGGAGGCAGGCCTGCTTCCAGCATTGGCGCGCATGGGTTGCTACCAGACAGCACAAGCATGCCAAGCTGGGCCGTGCTTTGCATCACTGGAGGCTGCTTAGTCTAGCAGAGGCTCTCGCTCAGTGGAAGGAGAATGTGCGCATCCTTAAGGTATGGCAGAGTGCGCATGTGTGACTGCATGCTGATGCCTTTTTATGTCAAAATGTACCATTGGTAGCATGTAATGGGGAGACAACAGCCAGTGCATTGGAAGAGAGAGGCAGCAAGTATGAACCACACCAGTACAAATGCAGCAGGTAATGCAGCATTTTTAAGGAAGAGCAGCAGGTAATGCATCACAGCAGCATAACACTGTCAAGTAATACTGATTGCCGAAGGGTTTGCTTCTGGCATTGTGGAAGCTGATTGGAGGCAGATCCGTGTGCATTCCAAGTGAGGTCCTAATCCAGAGTGCACTGACACTGCTGCGGAAGAGCCTGGACTATCCTGTGCCAAGCTCTTTGGTTTCTGACGATTTGCCTGTGCGTTGCAGCTCACCCATCGTGCAGCAGACCACTTCATGGGGCGGAGCGTACAGGCAGCTTTCTACAATTGGCAGGCATATGCTTCCAGGCGGGCCTGGCTGAGGGAGGCGGGCTTGCATGTAGCAGTCAAGCACGAAACAAAGGTATGCAAATAAACTGTGAAAATGCACTGCAGGAGGAAGGTGGCTGCATGTTGCTGCTGCCTCTTGGCTGGGCCACAAGCGGGAGCCCTTTTCCTTATGCAACCCATTCACTCATTGGATACTTCCTGGAATGGCTACAACAACTGCATTCCTTGCACGTCTGAAACCTTCCTTCTTGATTGAAATCCATGCAGACCCTTCTTGCATATGTATGGGCCGGATAACCTCATAGTGCAATATGCAGAATGTTGGTTGGTGAGGCAAACAGCAACGACATGATATCAGCTGTCTGTGCTATGGGTGTTGTCCTTGCACTCGCAGGTGAAAGCACAACTGCTGAGAGCCTGGCTGGAGGTTACTAGCGCCCAGAGAGAGAAAGAGGTCATGAAGCTGCGAGCTTTCACCTACTCCTACAACATGCTCCTGTCCCAAGCCTTTGCCACCTGGCGGGAAGCGGCCAGCATCCAGGCTAAGCAGCGTAGGAAGCTCACTTTTGTGCTGAATCACTGGAACAACAGGCAGGTTTCCGTGGCGTTCATCAGCTGGAGGGTTGCAGCCACTGAGGCCAAGGAGAAGCGGGAGAGGCTGGCAGCTGTGTTGCTGCATTGGCAAAACAGCCTTCTAAGGAAGGCCTTCTGCCACTGGAGGGATGTTGTGGAGACCAAGCATGAGCAGCGGGTTGAACTGCGCTTGGTGATTGGCACATGGCAGGCTAATGTGCAGTGGAAGGCCTTCAGGACATGGAAGGAAGCTGTGAAGGTAGGTCCTCGCCGTATGCCACATAGAAGGAGTGACTGCAGCTGTCCAAGGTAGAGGACAAGACCGGGCTGCATGTTGATTTCATCTGCTATCCTACGTCTCAAGGTCGTGGGATGAAGCATCCTGGCATTGATGAGTGCACTCCTTACTGTGCTTGCATTCATGAGTGCACACCTTACTGTGCTTGCATTCATGAGTGCACTCCTTACTGTGCTGGCATTCATGAGTGCACTGCTTCCTTCCAGCAGTACGGCAACTTGGATCATTAAAGGAGGTCAGCTTGATCCTCTTAAGCTTTGACAGCGTATGCACACATCTTCTATTTGCTCAATCCCCTGAAAACCTCAAATGGCACCTGGAGGCATGCTAAGGCTTTTTTGGAGAAGGAGAAACGCCGTGTAAACATGTGTTTGCGCATAAGGACGTTGAGGCACTTGCTTTTGTACGTGGCTGCAGCAGGCTCAGCGACAGTGGCTGTGTCGGGCACCGTTGTATTTAGCTTGAAAGTGGCAATGCATGCCTGGCCTACATATGGAAGGCATAGGAGGCTAAGGACTCAATTTTTGTAACGCTTTTATTCATCCATGACTGGCCCCCGTCGAGGGTATGGGTAGTCAGCATTGAATGCTATAGCTTATAAAACCTTAGGTGTTGATACCCAGCTCATGGAACTGTGGATGCAGGCAAGCCGCCAGAAGAAGCAATCCCTGACATCAGTCCTCCTGCACTGGCAAGCTGCGTTGCTGAGCAAGTCCTTTAACAGCTGGGTGCTCTACACCAGGCAGTCCACCACTACACGCTACAAGCTCAGAGCTGTGCTGGGCCACTGGCAAGCACAGTTGCTCATCAAAGCGTTTTCAGCATGGCAGGCGGCTGTGCGGGAGCAGAGGAAAAAGCAGCAACTATTAGCAGCAGTGCTCTTGCATTGGCAACAGCGTGTGCTGGCGTCAGCGTTCAGGACTTGGAGGGAAACTTTGCAGCATGAGCAGTACAGGAAGCATGTGCTAGACGTGGTGATGGCTAAATGGAGTAATGGGCTGCTGCTACGTGCACTGAATGGCTGGCGCAACGCAGCGTTGCAGCAACAGAGGAGGCGGCATCTGCTGGAGGTGGCTGTAGTCCGCTGGGAGGGCAACATCACAGCGAAGGCTTTCTACCAGTGGGCAGAGAATGCCCGTGTGGTGGCACTTGGACGGAAGGTAAGCATTCTGCATTGCGCCTGGTTGTTTAGCTTTCACAGCATGCAAGGGGACTGTGGCTTACCGTTCTAGGTATAAGACTAAGCACTGCCCAATGTATGGATTGTACGGATGCCAACAAGCCGAAACCTATTGGTGCACATGAGAAATGCACGTGAGAATGCACATGAGGAGTGCACAGAAGTATAAGGCAAATAGGCAGAACTATTGTTTTGCAAGCTGGGCCCCAGATGCTTTCTTGGTTGCTGTTCGTCATTTCGTCATTTTTGTCTAAAACCTGGCGTGCAACTTTCATGCTCTTGGCAGGTCATTGCCCACTGGACCCAGAGACTGCTGCACGATGCTTTCGGAGCATGGCAGGATGCTGTGCTCCTGCAGCAGCAGAAGAGGCAGGCTACAGAGCTCGCTCTCTTGAAGTGGAGGGACAACACACTGTTGAAGGCTTTTGTGCAGTGGAAGGTAAGCCATTCAGGGCATGCTAGGTGCGGATCTAACAAGAAAGGGAGGACCTAACCAGTGATCCTATCTTACTTCGTTTCTTCGAAGATTTTGAGTGATTTGTGAAATTTCCCGATACTTTGGGCATTCTTGAACTTTGTTCGAGATCTCAAACGACTGGGAATTTCTCGAATCCTGAAATTTGACGAAAATGCTTAGGGCATTTCGGCTCGTTCTAGAGTCGTTTTCGCCCAAAATCGCAGTAGAAAAGCAGCATTCCTCAAATGTTTCGAGACCCTCCGGGGGTGTTCGTGATTTTTACCGAAGGTTGCAGGGGGGTCTTCAGAAAGTCTGCCCGAGGGTTTCCCAAGTAAGATAGGATCACTGGACCTAACAGCCGCATTTGAATGGAGCTTTGCCATTTGAAATTGAACCAATGTAACCCAACTTTTATGTTCCATTTAAGTAGTGTTGAACCCAGTGGTGTTTCTGACCCCAAACAACCGAATTCTGAGCGCATATGGTGAAGAGGGACCTAGCACTTTGCCGAGAACATGCCGCTCAGGTCAAGTAATTAAACGTGGCGCTCGGGTCAGTCCATCAAACCAAAGCATTTTTGTCCCTGTTTTCAAGTAATCCAAACACTTTGAGCTCGTGCCAAGTGTCCAATGGTGCTGCAGAAAGTGCTGCCGGCTTGCGACGAACGCTGACTATTGTTTTTCAATTGTGGCCAGGATGTGTGGTCTCACAAACGTCAGCGCAATGGGGTCCTTGCAGCTGTATTGCTGCGGTGGCAGCAGCAGCTGATGTCACGGGCCTTCAACAGCCTGCGCCAGTATGCCGTGCGGAAGCAGATGATGAAGACTGTCGTCTTGAGGTGGAGAGAGGGTGTGCTCAGCGAGTAAGTGTCAGTTCATGTACACTAGTTCCGATTGTGTAGCTGTGGATAGTAGCGTGAGGCATCAGTGTGGCTTTACCAAAACCACCTTACTGACCATCTGGCGTTTTCTCGGATTGTGCACATGCAATGGTCGGCAGAGAGTAGCAAGTCCACGCATGCATCACTGCATAAGCTACGAGCTTGGCTCTAGAGTTCATGCTCCTGTGTTCTTTCAGAAGGGCTATTGTCACAACAGATTCACATCTAAGCGGCTCATGTCATTGGCGCAGGGCCTTCACAACTTGGCTCCAGTACACCCAGTACCAGCTGCAGCTCCAACATGGCATGGACTACGTCCAGGCACGTCTGAACAGGCGCCGTTTAGCCAAGCACTTTGCAGCATGGGCACAGACGGCATGGGAGGGACCGCGTTTGCGACTTGCTGTTAGCTTTGCAGCAGCCAAACTGAAGCAACGTAAGTTTCTCAGCATGCCAATATTCTTGTCATGGCTAGTGCAGGAAAGTAAGGCACTACGCCCAATCTCGTCCTTGAGCTTGTGGTTCTGCGAGTCCAAGCAAGTGCATTGGAAAAAATGTTAAGACCAAACAAAAACAACCAGAAATGCGCTTGGCCATGGTGTTCAGGATTTTGGCAACCAGTAATTTTACGAACCCAAAAGTAAAAAGCCTAGAAGATGCCAAAAATCTAGCTCATGCTCAAGACATAATGAAAATGCTACACAACATAACATGTGTCGTGCAACTAGATGTCAACCCCTGCGTTTGCCAATACAATACCAGTTAATCCACCAATGGTTAATAACACCAAGAAACCCAGTGTAAATAGCATTGGTGTTGTCAGCCATAAGCTTCCACCATAAAGAGTTGCTAGCCAACTGAAGATTGTACTGCTCGGCAAAATGGCAGGTGCACAGTGCTTCCCTGCGGTATGGATTAAGGATTCTATGCGACACAACCATGTTTTTGAAGCGTGAAAGTCAGAGACGACTTACTAAACCACCAGGGTCATGGCTGAGACGATGCACAGTAAAATGCAGTCATCAATGTGCATACATGCGGGCACATTGATGACTGTCACAGTTTGTATTCATTGGTTGTTGCTGTAGTTCACCGTGTTGCATGCCAAACCCCAATTTGCACCCATGTTCCATTTTTGGGTCAAGAACATGTATAAGAAGGAAATCAATGTGCCCACAGGAGCTCACGGTCTGCACTCTTAGCTACAGACACTAAGAAACTATTCACAAACAGCCCACATATGTGACCGCTCTTTTTCTCGACTGCAGGTGTGCTGCACAGATGGCAGCAGTATCTGCAGCATGCTCACCTCAAGCAGCAGCTATATGTTGCCGCTATAAGGCGGTGGCGCAACATACAGCTCTCCTCTGCATTCGCAGCATGGCGTGCCCATGTTGCTGAGCAGCAGAGGCAGCGGGCCCTGCTGGTGATGGTGCTGGAGCGCTGGAGGCACAAGCACCTGACTGGTGCTTTCTGTGCATGGAAGGACTTTGTAATGGTGAGCTGGGGCTATAAAAGGCACTAGGACATTGTCTGGGCCCCGTTGCTTGCAAGTTGACTCCTTCCAGCTCTATGTATTTGTTCTCCGCTCTGTTAACGCAATTTGTGCCTGTCCTAGGTCTCCTGGAAAATGCATTCGAAACACATTGTGTTGCAACATGGCACCTTGTGTTGCCAAACTGCAGGATTTGCATGGCCGCCGTAAGTACATAGATGTTCTCCAGTAACATGTGTTCCTTGTGTCTGCTGCATTGAAGTCCTCCTCTGACGGGAATGTCCTGCCATTATCCACTCCAGGACCGGTGCCACTACAGGGCTATGATGGCTGCCGTTGTGACGAGGTGGACCCGTAGTAGAGTGGCCGCTGCCTTTTCAGCATGGCGTGCCAACACACAGGCTGCGAGAAGACGGAAACAGCTCGCACGTGTGGCCACTTTGCGCCTCACAAACCGTTGCTTGGCTTCTGCCTTCCTAGCGTGGAGGGAGTGGGCTGTTCACAGATCCTACCTCAAGCAGGCCACCACACATGTCGTGCTGAAGTGGAGACATCAGGTCCTTGGTGCGGCTTTCAGGTAATTCTGGGAAGTTACTAAGCGTTTGTCAGTCAAGCTGAGTTGCTGCCACAGAAGGTACAGAGAACGCGGTGCTGAACACCAATCATATCAGGGTATAATACGATATTGACCCACCTTCTGTACGCCAAATAGGGGTCAAGCCTGGGAACGCGGTGCTGACTTTACAGCTCCGTTTAAGGTGGTGCATGGGCGAGCTTTTCGTCTGACAAGATAATTTACATGGCTTCCTGATCGCCCATTGGCAACACACTCTTTGTCTTTAGGCAAGGGTTGCTGAGATGCGCGATACTTGCTCTCACAAGCACACGCGCAATTAGGGTCTAAAGCATACTCAGTCTTCTTTCTGAATGGAAGACATACTTAACGGCCTGTCACTTTGAACTTGAGTTTATGACGTGCTAAGGCATGTGTGCTTCAACTGATACCCCTGCTGGCATTCTGCTGTTGCAGTTCCTGGAGGAGCACGGCCCGCCATCAAGCTCACATCAAGGCCTCAGCCAGCAAGGTGGGCTACCGGTGGCGCAACTTGGAGTTGTCGAGTTGCTGGAGGAGTTGGAGGGCTTATGTCTTGCACAGACGGGCCAAGGCAACAGCAGCAGTGGCAGCAGCGGGCCATTGGCGGCAGATGAGGTTGTTGAAGGTGTGGAAAGCGTGGAGGAGCAAGGTCTTACTGCGAAGGCGTCATACTCAGGTAAGAATCTGTCCTGCTACTGTCCTTCCTAGTTTCTCAGTTCTGAGGGATAATACCAAGATTTATGATACAGACTGCAGAGCTGATAGTTTAAGTGTCAGCATGGCTATAGACCACAGCACGGTCAAGAGCTAACCATGCGCACTTTCATAGGACAGAAAGCAGGACTTAAGACCATCCTTGTCAATCTTGCTCTGTGCATAGCTCTATCTGACGGTCAGGTACCAG
The DNA here is from genome assembly GCA_963556185.1 of Pseudopediastrum boryanum. Taxonomy (NCBI): domain Eukaryota; kingdom Viridiplantae; phylum Chlorophyta; class Chlorophyceae; order Sphaeropleales; family Hydrodictyaceae; genus Pseudopediastrum; species Pseudopediastrum boryanum. The sequence continues at coordinate 3,017,364 of OY744505.1, read as the reverse complement.
CATTGAGCGCCAGCCCCTGTGCATCATTTTGTTGAAGGGGGACTGTCAATCCTTCTTGTTGCTGCAGGTGTTGCTGCAGGTAATGGGCAGCACACAGGTGCAGGTTCTGCGCAAAGCACTGAACACCTGGGAGGCCTATGTGGACCATCGCCACAAAAAGTATGCAGCTCAGCACCTTTGGAAGATCCGCCTCATCTCTGGAGCCTGGAGGAAGTGGCGGGGGTCCATGGCAGCAGCACATGCTAAGGAGGCCAAGGCGCAGCAGCTGGCAGCGGTGGCATTGCGGAGGATGCAGAATCAGGTGCTGTATATGGCCTTTACTCAGTGGCGGGCACATGTGCACAAGATGCAGACACTGAAGGTGAGGTCCTCAACCCACAAATCCCAAATAAACAATAAGGCGTCTTTAATTGGCAACCTGTCCATGCTGGGATCAGCCTTATGATTTGCTGTGCTGTTAGAGCACTCGCTCCACTCTGGGGCACCTTTCTTGGATATGCGGATGAAAAGAGCCTGACGTACCAGTGATGCCACCATGTTTCTCCAAGCATGGCTTTAGGGTTTTCAAGATCAACACATGTGTGAAAGAAGCCCTCCTGTGTGATTTGCCGTTCCCGGTGCAGGTCTTTGTGTTGCATATGGGTCATGGTTTGCTGTCCTCCTGCCTGAGGGCATGGGGGATCCAAGCCCGCAAGCAGGCAGGAGCTCATATGCTGCTTAGGGGGCTGCTTGTGCGCAACCTGGCTGGCGCCTTCAGGGAATGGCATGCAGTGACGCAGGAGGCAGCGCATTGGCGGAAGGTGCGCAAAGAATTTGTTCACATGAAACGTTACAGTCACAAGTTACATTTAAAGAAAAAGTAATTTCGTGGCTTTAACGGTTGCAGATGCTGTTTACTGCATTCACAAGGGAGCTTTGAAGCAGAGGGCGGCAGTATCTTCTAACATGGGAACTGGTCATATGGGAGGAAATGTTACGCAGTAGAAGATGTACTCTGTGAGCAGCAGAGGTATGTAAATAGCTGTCGGGAATGCAGTACACCACTGCATGTGACTGGCACACATAGGTTCTAGCACGTAGCATGTAGCCTGTAGGGACCTTACAATCTGTTTTCCTCCTGCAGGTGCAGGATCAGCTGCAGGAGTTTTTCCAGCTGGACACCACAGGCCTGGCAGACGTTGCTGTCAGGGCACTAAGCCGGTGGCACCACTGGCCAATCTCCTGTGCCTTCACCAGCTGGAAGACAGCTGCTCGGGAAGGTGTGGACGACAGGCGAGGCACAGCTGCTGCATTGCGGCTGCGTTACAAGAATTTGGGCTCTAGGGCAATAGCAGGGTTCCGGTGGGCAGTAAAGCGGGCACAGTTCAAGCGGGATGTGGCTGGCAGGGGTACCAGGGTATTCAAGCGACAGATGCTGCTGGCCTGGCGACTGCAAGCCAAGGAGCAACGGGTAAGATATGGGGGGTGCCTTGGTTTGTGATAGGATCAGCAGTCAGGCAGCAGATCTCCCAATCTGGACAGCCCACAGTCTGCAAAAGGGCTTGATGCATTGCACTGGTGCATTCGGTCAACAACTGGACCGCAGGGCGATCCAGATGCATTTGTCATTTTCTCTGCAATGGCCAATGTACTAAAGGGTTCAGACAATGGTCGTGATATTGATTAGATCCCCAACTTTTTCTGCAACAATAGTTGCGCTTGGCAGCCGGAAGAAAGTGTTTTGATTTCTGATGAACTGTTTGCTCAAAATGACATTTGGTGTGGTGTGTTATCGTCCGCCATAGGAAGTGTCTGCCAAGCTGGCTGCCGCAGTGTACGTCTGGCGTCACATGTCACAGCGCAAGGCTCTGGCTACATGGGTTGCATACACCCGCCACAAGCAGCGCATGCGTGCAGCAGGAACCAGGGCCGCTTCCTTTACAATACGATACCGCAAGCATCAGGTGCTGCAGGAGTGGCGGCGAGTTGCAGCATACCTTAAACCACTGAGGAGAGCTGTGGAGCTCATGGACAACAAGGTGGGCCATGACCAGGTTCACCCGTTAACGTGATTTTGCTTCCACTGGTCAGTAATATTCCTTGCAAACTGCAGCTGTCATACTCTTGGATATTGGGTTGTCTATGCTTTCCTGCCTTAGCAGATTAGATGAGCTAGTACTCTGACAAACACGACCTCAGGAACAATGTCTTGGTTGCCACATGCACAAGGAGGTGAAAGTGACATAAGCGGAGGCATGCTTATTGTCCCCACACTGGTTTCAATGTAACCTGGGTTGTTTGTGCTTGCAGAGGGCGGGGCGGAGTGTGCGGCAGGTGTTTGCAGCGTGGAGGCACCGCACCCACCACATGAAGCTGATGCGAAGTGCAATTGCCAGGCTAATGATGCAACAAATGGCAGCTGCGTTTACACAGTGGAGGGAGCAGGCACAGGGCAAGGCACAGAGGCGGAACTTGGTGGAGGTGAGTCCCCAGGTGGAGATCATAGAGACGACCTGGAGCATGAGAATGCATAGTTTTTAGACACGTGTGGCCAGAGAGCGGGTAGGTAGACTAAGTGGCTCACGGCAGACAGCCTTGTCCAATGTTGTTTAATAAGGATTAGGAATTGAAAGCACAGACCTGTGTGTGCTAACAGGGGGGGGTCCATCAGTGTTCTGGGCAATAGAGTCAACATAGGCCTGCAGCATGAGTTATCACAAGCCAGATGAAACATGGCATAGTTCTGCCAAACATAAGTGAAAATCCAATGATCCAATCCAGTAACCCGATCATTCTGCATCACAGGTGGCAGTGATGCGGCTGCAGCAGCTGCTGGCACATCGGGCTCTCAGCCGGTGGGTGGAATACAGAGAGGAGCGCATTGCCCTGCGCGCTAAGGGTCTCAAAGCTCTGCAGCGCATGTTGCAGCTGCGTTTGAGCATGGCTTTGCACCAATGGAAAGCTGCAGCAGCTGCTAGCAAGGAGGAAAGGAGGAAGCTGGTTGCTGCACTCACACACTGGCACAACAGCACTGTAGCCAAGGTGCTGGCTGCATGGTCGAAGCATATGGAGGTGAGCTGGGCAGGGGAGCAAGTGTGCGGCAATGATACAGGTATGTTCGAGCAAACAGTAGCTGGTACCATAGGGTGCATACAATAATTCATAATTTTTAGAACCTCTGGCAAGGCATTGCAGGATAGGTAATGATGTTGCTGCAATTTGTCCCAGTATGCCTTGCATGAAATCTACTGTACTAACTCATGCAGGCATCCTGCCGACCTTTGGGACCCTGGGCACTCCATGTAGCTGTCTACCTTGCTTTGGCTTCATCAGAACACTTCTTTGTCCATAAAAATGTGTGCAATTATTGTTTTGCTACGCCAGGTTCTTCACCAGCACCAGCAAGCGGCAGCAGATCTGCAGCAGCGCCGTGAGAACATGCTGCGCCGCTCCATGCTGGGTGTTTGGCATGTACAGGCTGCAAAGCTTCACCACCGCCGGGTCATAGTGGCGTACTTCCGGGCCCGCCACCTGCGGCTAGAGGGAGTGGAAGTGTTCCATGCCTGGAAAGGCTGGGCGGCAGAGAGGGGGCGGATGAGGCGGGCAACAGTGGCGTACTGGAACAGGCTCATGACTAAGGTGAATCAGGCTTGTCAGTTGGTGTTATTAGTGCATGGGTCAAAGGGGGGGAGGGCAGGGTAGATAACTTCGAACGCCATCCTCTTTTTTTGGTCAAAACTTGGTCCAGGTGTCAGGGAGGGGTTTCTATATCCCTCTGAACCCCAAAAATGAAGGAATACATTTAAAGGTCGCAGAGGGCTGCATCAGCATCTTCTTCTGGGCTGCATACTGCCATGTGATAATTCTAAAACCTCATTCATTCCTACCCTCCTGACATAGATGCTACAGCATAAATGGCAACACGTTAAAATGACTATATGTTCTCTTCTCCACAAAGTACCAGGTCTCAATGGGATATGGAAGCTAGGCATACACTGTCAGCACACGCTGGGTGACCCGAATATTGGCACTGTCCGCAGGAACCTTAAAACACTGTACAAAGCAGAGACTTAGCACATTTTGCCCCTGCCTCACCTTATCTTCATGTCCTTCTTAGGCGTTCCGCACCTGGCTACATGAGGTGGATGCAGCCCAGCAGGCACGGGGTAATGCCCTCAGGGCCCAGCTGGTCAAGTCCAGAGGCCTGGCCGCCTGGGCCCTGGGGGTAGCAGCTCGTCAGCGCAAGCGTGCCTTGTTGGCAGTAGCCCTGGAGCTGAGGGCCAGGGTGCTTTTGGCCCGTGGGCTGCGCTCCTGGATGTCGCATACCTATTACGTGCACATGGAACATGTGGCACTGCACTTCAGGGTGCGGAGGCTGGGCTGTGTAATGCTGCAGCAGTGGCGGGAGGTAAGCAATAAAAGCAGGCGGGTAGGGCTGCCACATGGTCATAGAAATTTACTGTGTCACCGCTCATATATGCATGGGGCAACATAAGTTGGACTCACCCTCAGTAATAGTAGTGGAGGATGTCCATCATGTTTGAGCCGGTCCATTTCAGGATGTGTGCCACTGGCACATCCCGCATGCCTCGTCTCATCCCGTGGAGCTTGCCAGGAATCACGTGATGAAATAATGGCAGATTTGAGACACCATGCACTTTTGCTGAGGTTGGGTAAAGGACTCTTCAACAGAAAGGAAGTGCAGCCAATTGCATTAGCCTGTGCAACTAGGCTTTGTTCGCTCTTACATTATTTCAATTCCAATTTCCAACCAGGGGAGAAGATAACTTCACTCTCCTTGGTCAGGCCTACTTGACACTTCTTGTTGGTGTGACCTCCACAGGCAGCCAGGGCCCGGGCAGCAGAACGGGAGCTGTCTGTGGCCCTCCTGCATGACTTTGCAATGCAGCGGGCTGCCGCCATTTTTGCTGGCTGGAGGGGGCTCAGGCGTGCTGCCTCCTACTGGCAGCAGAGGTCCTTGGCAAAGTGTTTGCGGCAGTGGCAAATTTGGGCGGCAGATAAGGCTAACAGGAATAGGGCTTGGAGGGAGGCGAGGGTGGTGTTAGCTGACAAGGAGCGGGGAAGGGTGTTCTACACCTGGCGGTGGTATACACAGGTAGGGGACAGGAGGAGCACATGTGTAAGCAGTTACGGTATGCTGACTAGGCAAACGGATTGAATGAGACCATACACTTACTGTCATTGGACGTTTTCTTGGAGCATCCGTTGAGCATGAGTGGCTTGGATTGGGACAGTGCAGTGTTACTCTGGCAGCCGGAAATATGGCATTTTCATCATTCCTCTGGGACAACATCATGCTGAATGACGAGCTGGACCATGCACTTTGTATCCTTGCTTTGTACGAGGGTGCAATGGGCTGCACTATTCCTCCAAGGGGTGATGAAAAAGGTTAGGGAATAGGCAGTTTGTAGATCAACAGCCAGCATATATTTTATCACATTGGATGTTATGTCATGTAACTGCTTCATGTTCTGTTTCTACCCGTACCCTAGCTCGGAGGTTATTCACCCACTATCTTTCATATCCCAACCATTCACATTTGTCCACATACAAAACAGGGTTGCTTGAGGTGGGATTTGAACCCACGCACGGTTACCCGTACCAGAACTTGAGTCTGGCTCCTTAGACCACTCGGACACCCAAGCATATGGGTGAAGCTCTGAGACATGACAGATGGCTGTCAAACAAAAATATACTCATGGAGTTTGTGATTATGCCCCAACTCGAGGGGCTGCTGAGTGCCATGTAAGCTTTGTACTATTTTTTGTACTTTGCACTGGGGCTGCTGAACCTGTGTATATTTCGAACAACCGTCCAGGCTGCTGATGTCAAGGTTTATCTTGTGGATGATCATTCCGTCCTGTGCTATTGCTGTTTTTGTATGAGTGTTTTGCATCGTTTGCTAGACAGCTCGCCAAATCATCTGATCCTTGTTACATGTTCATCTTGCCCATCATGTGATGTATGCATTCCTTGCTTGCTGTCCATCACATGCTTTCATCTCCTACATGACAAAGGATGCATCCTGATGTTTCATAAAAGAGCCTGCTGTACGCCAAGCAATCACGCATGGTTACTTTGCCTTCGGCTGGCACTCCAGTGCCCGGCATTGTACTGTGCATTGGGTGCTTGTACACATCCTGAACACGTGTAAATGACCTACATAGGCTGCTCTAGCTCATCATAGTCGCCCATCGTGTGATGTATGCATTGCTTGCTTGCTGTCTATCACATGCTTTCATGTTGTACATTATGAGGGATGCATCATGATGGTTGAGAAAAGAGCTTGCTGTTTATCACATGCTTTCTTGTTGTACATTATGAAGGAGGCATCATGATGTTGAAAAAAGGCTGTGTGGCCGAACAATTATGCACGGTCACATTGCCTTCGGCTGGCACTGCACTATCTTTTGGTTGCTTGTACACAATCCTGAACCCTTGTAAAGGGGACTACTTAAAGCCGCTCATCTCATTTGCCCTTTCATGTGATGGATGCATTCCTTGCTGGCTGTCTATCACATGCATCATGTGTTGAATATTGTTTGTTGCCCTTTATGTTGGGCTTGTTTGTGAATTCTCCTGCCTTCATTGAGTGGTACACGACTCAACCCTTCACTTTGAGTTTGTCCACAAACAAAACAGGGATGCTTGAGGCGGGATTTGAACCCACGCACGGTTACCCGTACCAGAACTTGAGTCTGGCTCCTTAGACCACTCGGACACCCAAGCATGTGGGTGAAGCTCTGAAACGTGACAGTTGTCTGTGAATATAGCACATACACATGGTTTCTGAATCATGCCCCAACTAGAGGGGCTGCTGTGGGGAATATGCTATATGGCATGATCAAGCATGCATGATCAGTTTGCCTCCGGCTCCAGGAACTAGAATTCACTGTATTGTCCGCGGGTGGTGCTCCTCTCACAGCCTTGCTCGGGGTGTGCGGTGCCTGCACACATTCGGAACCCCTATAAAACCGACTGCTCGGATTGCTGCACTAAGGGTGCCTGCTGTAGCAACTGTGCACACCCATTAGGTCCTTATTGGCAGCTACACTTGTGGGTCGTTTTCTCATGCCATTTGCGACCTCTACATGTCATTTCTTAACATCATTTCTGTGCCGCTTGTTTTCCTGCAGGTTCGGGTGGTGAAACGTGTGGCATTTCAACAGAAGCAGAGGGCAGTGCGCGAGGCACTGGCTATTGGAGACCAGATTGCAAGGCGCCGGAAGCAGCAGCTGCTGGCAGCATGCTTCACGGCCTGGCATGTTCAGGTGAGCAGGAAGGTGGCCAGATGCAGAGCCGCCAGGGTGTTCTTGTGCCTCATAGGTAGCGAATAACAGCATAGAGCTGTGTACGTGCAAGCAAGCTGACCTGAATGGTGTTGGATGCTCAAACACTGTACTCCTGTGACTTGACGCAACGGGAACAAGAGGCTAGCAGACAGAAGCATGGGGTTTTATTACTCGCTTGCCCTCAGAAATTCATTAGGGGTGCTCAACCCTGGTGGCTTTGTTCTTGATGTTTATGGCTTCGGCACTGACTCGATCTCCCCAAGATTTCAGTTCATCATAGCCCGAAGGTCTTGTTGACTACAAATGTAAACCTCGCTCAAGAGGTACCTTGCAGGGCCTTTGGGACCATGCATGCTTCTAATAGGTGCTGGTCCTTCCCCTGTTGTCACCAGGGTACTAAATATGCCAAGGTGACTCAGAAGCTGGCCAGTCTGATGGCCACCAACCTGAGGACCTGCTTCAGTGCCTGGCGGACAGCAGCTGATGCCGGGAGAGCTCACTGGGCCAGAGCCCAGCGCATGAGCAGCACCAGGACCAGCAGCAGGTGTCTAGCAGCCTGGAGGAGAGCAGCAGCAGCACAGATGGAGGAAGCAGCAGCTGCAGAGGAGGTGGCCAGGGAGTTCCGTTTCAAAAGGACAGGGCGGCTAGTGGTGGAAGCCTGGAGGGAGAGGGTGGGGTCTGGCAAAGCTCAGCGTGGGGCACTGTGGAAGGTGATGGTACTGGTGGCCAGACTTGAAGATGAGGTAAGCGGCTAGAAGGGAGGGCAAGCTCTTTCCACAGCAGTGGCAGTCCAAGGTCTTTGTTGTGACTAATTTCTCTCTCTCTCTCTGGTCACTTAATGGGAGGGAATTGAAGCTAGCTTGCACCCCCTCCATCAGGTTCAGTTCTCTGTCTGAAATCTGCATGGTAGAGTCCGTAAAGCTGGGGCCCAGTACCCAGTTAAAAATCCTTACTTCCACTGCTGCAGAGTACCTCTGCTCCATGTTGAGTGACAGTCACAGCAAGTATTTATGCAAGTAGTTAAGCTTGGGTAGAAGTACTGCCTCCACAGTACTGCAGGCACTGCACAGGAACAATCACCCAGGCGGAGAATCCTCTGTCTCTAATTGGATACGGTATTCTCCTGTACATATTCTCCTATGTGTGAGTATGGCACAGAGAGCAGTGAAGATAGCCATATCCGGATTTGGGCCATGGGTACGTTCCTCGTGTTGCTGCTTGTTTCAAGGCCACTTCAGTGAAACTGGTTTTCTCACCTTTGTGCTTCAGGCTCTTCTGACTTCCATCATATCAAGCTGGCGATCCCGTGCTTCTGCCCGCGCCTCGTTGCGCTCTGGATTGGCTGCCTTCATCCATCAGCGGCGGCTGGCCTGCCTGGGCGATTACTTCACCACATGGCACCAGTACACGGTGGCCATGCGCCCTGATGCAGCAATGCAGCTGCCTCACGGGTCCCCTGTGCTGTCTCCACGGTCTGCAAGACAGGACAGGAGATTGATGCGCAGAATGGCTGTCATGGGAGGAGGGCTAGAGGTAGGCAGTAGTGCTTTTACTTGCGCAAAGTTGTGGGACAACTGCTTAAGGGACTTCATGTCGTACTGTGATGCACTAACGTGCTGTGATGCAGTAAAGAATGCAGAAATGTGACAATTGCACGCAATATGTTGACATTTGGGTGCAATCTGTGTCATCTCCTGCACAGGAGAACAACGACCAGCAGTAGGAGAGCAGGGTAGCCAAAGCGCGCGAGAGAGATAGAGATGATTAACAATGGGTATGCTACATCGGTGACGATCACAATTGACAGGCCTTTGTGGCTTCAAACAATGCCTGGTTGTTGTGTTACCATCATAGCAATAGTGCAGCTGCATGCCACTGAGTTATACCTGGGGGCTGGATGTGCAGGTTGACCCTGGTTCAGATGATGATGAGGACATCTTTGGGGACCTCCCTGACACAGCAGGTACAGCAGCTGCAGCAGCATGGTCAGCACGGCAGCAGCCCTGGCTACAGCTGACAAAGGGGTACAGGCAGCGGCGTACCACTCTTACAGAGCGGCACCAGTATGATGATAATGAGGGATCCTCGGGCCCTTGGCAGCAATTTGACCTACACTCTGTGGCAGACAGTATGCAGCAGGTAAGCTGGGACAAACATTAGTACAGCTGGTATAGGATCAGGCCAGCAGAAAGCTTCTTGTGACAGAACGGAGGGTAATCACTGCTTCCAGCAGTGCCTTTACAGTTGTTGATGATTCTGCTGGTGCACTCTAAGTGCTGGTTCGTGCCAAGGGTTTAGTGGTGCTGCATTGCTTTCAGCTTGTCTTGAGATGCTGAGGGCAGCTGCTCTGCAAACAGCACTGGTAGTTTACTCGTCATATTGGCTTTGCCTAGTATGCCATGCAATTGTCGTTCATCTTTAAACATATCTGGTTTCATGCTGTAGTCTCCTGTTCTGGAACACAACGAGTTTACTGCTACCAGCCCCAAGCACCTTGTGGCTGTTGCTCTCCTCCACCTCTTAGGTGCAAGGGGGTCATGCCAGTCCCTGGCAACTGCCCAGTGTGCGTACCTCCCCTGACCCTGAGGGCCTGCCCTGGCCTAACACCCTCAACCTGGAGCAGCTGCGCAGCTACCAGCAGCACTACCACTACACCCTCAGGCCCAACAGCCCGCCAGCCACAGCAGCTGGTCACCAGGGCCTGAGAGGAAGTCTGCAAATGCCTGCAGAGGGCGGCAGTGGCCTACGGGGCTCAAAAAGGAGGTCCCGCTCCCTGTCAGCTCCACCACGTGATGAATTAGGAGGAGTGAATGATGGAGCGTCACAGTCTGGTATGGGCGGTAGGACTCAGGCACCTACAGGGTATTACTATGATGCTGGTGGGGACTTGAGGAAAGTGAAGGCATGGTATGATGGAGGCAGCCCCAGGGGAACAGCGGAGGTGCGGTGGCAAGGGAGCCCAGGCAGGAGGCCACAGCAAGCAGCTTTGGCAGCAGCAGCAGCAGCGGCCCAACTGTCAGGCACGAGGAGGTCTTCGCAGAACTCGGAGGTTGAGGCAGAGAGGGGCTCTGAAGACGATGAAGGTCTGTGGGATGCAGACAGGCAGGGTCTGGATCCAGGCTGGCTTGTGAAGGGAGGACTGGATAGAGGCAGGGGGGCATACAAGGGAGCCAGTGACGGGGCAAGGAGTGGTGGCAGGGCTAGGTCAGCATCACCTGCTGTCTTATGGCGGAGGCGGTTGGTAGGGAGTTATCCAGCAGCAGCGCCAGGCTCAGCCAGGAGGCCACAGCAGCTGGAGGAGGAAAGCTGGCTGAGGCAGGAAGGGATGGAGCGGCTACAAAGGGAGAGGCGAAGTAGTGAGCTGCTGGTGCGGTGGATACCCCGGTCAGTAGCAGCTGTAGAGTCCCCCCAGAGGGGTGAGTCAGGGGCTGCTGATGGTCAGCTGCGGGAGGGAAGAGCAGATGCAAAAGAAGCAGAGGAGGCATTGTATTCTGTTGCAGGATGGAAATGGGTTGGCAAGAGCAGTTGAGGAGCCAGGCTGCGTTAAGCAACTGCAGACGTGGAAACTCCATAAGCAGCATGCATGTACATGGGGGGACAGATACTGTAAGTGATGGCAGGTGCAAGTTTGGTAGGTTATCATCTCAAGATGGCCAGAACGGCCTGAGGGTCTTAGAGTGCTACCGCTTGCATTGCATACCTGTCCATCTTGGGGCTCATCTATATGCGGGTCATGGTGATGTTGGTAGGTGTGTGTGGGCGCGTAGGCTACGTTTTTATCTTCACCGATGTCTTGAAAGATTGAGCACGGTTGCGGTCGTTGCGCGCGCATCAATTGTATCACGTGCGTCGTCCGTCTGCTAGTCCGCATTGATTACCCCTCACTAAAAAAAACCTGTCTGTACCTAGTGGAGTTAAAGCTTTCACCGAGATGCAGCAGTGTGTGTAGGCCAGAGTAATTTTATCAAAGGGTTTGCAATGTGCGTCAGTGCACTGAGCGAGCGATGGGGTCCTTGTCAGCTGCAAGGTCTGAGCATCACGCGGTGCAGACGTGACCTCGCCATCCGCTTCAGGCTTCAAACTGCACCTCCGAGCCTGGGTACAGATAAGCAAAGCATGCAGCAGTGTCTACTTGAATAAGGATAATTGGAAAGGAAGGGCTTGTGATGAAGTCAGTAGAGGCTGGCTGCGCGGGAGCATGTGACTGCTATAGGGTACGGACTACGAGTAAGCATGTCGCAGCCGAATCATTTCTAACCTACATCTGGTTACAGGATTTTGGTTACATGTGTGGAGAGCTGAAATTGAATGCACAGCCTTTGCCTCCTGCAACTGCGAACTACCCTGCCGCTGACATGCATGATTGCTGTGAAAGAGATTTGGCTACAGACTGAACATGGTTCAGCCGACTCTTTTCATGCAGGCGCGCTGTCTTCGTGTGATGTCATCGTTGCCTCGCCCAACGCTGAATTCTTACCTAGGGAATTGGAATGGGGACTGCCCGCAAGTCACCGATCGTTAACTAAGGCATACACACACCACGAATGCACCATGATGAGCCCCAAGTTCAACTCCAGAGGAAAGCACCTTACAGTCAGCATCCAAAAATACTTCCGAGCCAGAAGTATAAACCCAAAAAAGTTCATTTTCCACTGGTAAACTTGCTTATCTGTAGATTCACATATGTTGAGAATAGTGCACTGCAAACCTTGCAGTGCCCACACTAGCGCGTACACCCGCTATTGGATGCCCACCAGATATTCTCTAGCCCAACACAAAACAAATCCACATCCAATATATATCCGGTTGGAGTCATGCTTGGGTGCTGCACGGCCCAGAGGGCAGTGCAGTCTCTCTTAAGAACCAATATATATCCGTCCTGTCTCATGCTGAGGTACTAAAATATGTGCATGTCACCCTTCAGTAGGTGCACCTGAACATCAGGGTACTGGTGCTTATGCAGCACTGGTTCACTCCACTCCCTTTCATCTCTCTACACTCATTCCCAAGACAACACCCAGCACTAGCTGAACCGGTGCAAGAACACCAACAGCTGCTAATTTTTGTTTGTTTAATTCAAAGCCGCAAAAAGCTAGTCGGAAGGTCAACTGCAAACCTTTGACACAATTCACTGGGCGGGGAATGTGATCCCCCCTGCCCCACTCCTAACCATCAAAAGGTCACTTGGCTCTATCAGCGGCCTAGCTTGCCTTAACAAGGGGATGTATAGTATACACTGTTACAGCTCTCATATCAGTCTTGACAATCTATTGTTGCATGCGCCCTGCCGTGGCTCATGACGTCTGTTGGACCACTACCACCGTGGCTGCTAGCATGGCCACTACCACACCCACCAGGAATGGCAGGTAGGGCACTGCAGCTGCATCATCCTTGTAGTAAGTCTTGATGTTCTTCACCTACAGCCAGACAGCAGCAGAGGACACACAAGCAAGCCACATGTCAGCAGCCAGCTTAGTGTTAAAGGTAGGACCTCAAGACCTAAACCACTCTGCACTGTTGCACGCCGCAACACTGAGCTAGCTAGTTGAATGGCCAGTGGGGCTGGACAACCACGGCTGTGGGGCATGATGGCCTGGTTGGACAAGTTGCTGTAACTGCTCATGGGCTAAGGCTTGTTAACAAGGGTTGGATCTAAATCTGCTGGCATGGTCACTCATTCGCTACTACTACACCAGGCCTGAGAGCCTGTTCCTTACCTGCTCCTCCTCCACCCAATCCTTCCAGTAGTCACGTGCAGTTCCGCCAATCTTGCGTCTCAAGGCACTGCAGACATCAAGCACAGGCGAAGATGGATCAGTGATGTGATCAGCGATAGGCCAAGTTACCTACCACTCATCCAAGTGCTAGTCACTTCTAAATTAGCCTCTGCTGCCACATGTTTTCAAGGCTCCAGAGCACTACCAGCTGGACCTCCTATGTGAAGTCTCATTCCTTGGCCATGCCGTTAGACCAGGACATAACAATGTCAATGGCGCAGGAGCACTTTGCAGAGGAAAATGCATTGGTTCCTGAAGACAGCTCTAAGACATGACCTCTGGCATGGCTTTCACATTTTACGTTTGCATTGTAGTCAGTCGTATTGGAAGTCACTTACGCGTACTGTTCCTTGGTCATCTTGCCATCTTCACCCCTGGCACCGTACTTGGCCTCGTACAGAAGCTCTGCATCCTTCTTTGACCTCACTTCAGCAAAGTCCAAAGCACTGATGGTTTGAGATAGGAAGGATCCCCTGATGTTCCTGCGGTTTGAGCAATTCCATCAGCCGTGTTACGCCATTACCTCTAAAAACATCGATGAGCAGCTGTTGCACGACCACGCCCGTCAACGAGGTACGGCCCATCTGTACCCACCAAGAATGCACACACACCACCCATTACACGCATTATACACCAGCAATAATTGCTTACTTGGGCTCCTCTGCCTTTTTCGACCCCTTTGTTGTCTTCTTTGCCGGCTTCTCCACCACAGCCACAGATGCGCTCTTTTTGCCGAAGAGGGCTTGTGGCCTAGTTGTGGATGCACGGGAGCTTGCACACCTGGCGTGCAAGCCCTTAGCTGACTGTTGTTGCAGCATCGCAGGCTACTGAGTGGAATGGCTCCTCAGTGCGGGGCTTGAGAGGCAGACTTCCGCAAGAGAGGCACCGTCTGTTCAACAGAGCAGACACAGCGAGAATCCTGAACGCAGCGTATTCGTTGCACTCTATTTAGGCAGCGTCGTGTGTTCATATACGGGCGACTGCGCCCAGCTCGGTGCAGACCACCCCTGATGGCGCCCAATGGTGGCCACAGAATCACTCAGTGCCACCAGCGAGTGACTGCAGTGACGACTGAGACAAGCGGGCCAATGCAGGAGCACTGACAGGCTGAGCACGCCATTAACGACCACACGCTAACATTTCGGCCGCAACACCGCGGCTCCATGTGCGAAGTGAACTATAGGGCATATTGCTCCCAACATGCCAGCACCTGCAGATACTCGAGCTACTCAAGCAGCGAGGCTCTCAAGCTTCCCAGACCGAAACGAATACCGGTAAAAGCGCGCAGATGTGTCCGGGCAGACTCATTGCAAACTCCCCTTTAAACTTCTACAGCTTGCAGACCCGTTGCCCTATCAGCCCTTGAACAACGCCTGCTGCGCCCCCGCTTGCTGCTCTTTATGCTGCTGCTGCTCGCTCCCCACGCCATTGCTAAGGCTGAACGCCTCCAAAGCTGATACTGCTGCTGCTGCTGATGACCCCATGGCCTTCGTGGGGGTAGACATAGGACTGGGCATGGGTGTGGTCCTGCTCCGCAAGTAGCTATTTAGCTTGTTTGCAGAAGCTAGGATGAAACCTAAGAACAGCGGCGTAGGCTTGCCTGGCCGAGACTTGAACTCTGGGTGGAACTGGGCAGCCACAAAGAATGGATGGTTCTGCATATCAAGAGAGAATAAAGCAGTAGGTTAGCTGCATTTCCAGCCTATGCAGGATATATCCCCGCACAACTTTCAGGCTCTGCAGCGGCCCGCCCTGTATTACCATCTGTTACGACCCTTGGTCCTCAAAATTCTCTTCAATGAAAACGTTAACGTCATCATTACCAAAGTAAGGAGGACAAATAAACAGTCATTTAATCATATGTCAAAAAAATTCCATGAGGGCCCCCTGGAGCAGGTGTTATGGCCTACAGTAAGTGCAATGCGTGCAGCTAATCCCCAATTCCCCCCATTTCATCACTCTGTTCCCAAGGTTACGGGCTTGCTAGGGATGTCATAATGATGGAGATGACGCATGTCAATCAAATCAGTATAATCAACTGTTCTGGCCAAGCTCTGACAGCCTCCTTTTATGCTACGATCACGGCCTAGCAATGGAGAGACAGTTGCGACACGTTGGCAGAAACCTAGGCCAAGCCCAGTGGCCTAAGATGGCAGCTGATCACAACCAAACTGTGCGGGGCCTATTGTACTCTTTCTTATGGCATATCAGCGTGTGTATCAATGGCGCTGCAGGCTGCATCTCCGTCTCACCGCTGGGCTATCCTGCAGCTCCACAATCTCCATGCGCTCCCCTGTTTCATCCTTGCCCACAAAGGCCAGCCCGGCTGCCTCCAGCTGCGGCACCATGTCAGGGTTCACCTCATACCTGGGGGGGGGGGGGGGGAGGATGACACAGCCATCAGCAACATGGAAATTCAGTGAAACAACCACCCCATCAAGGACCAGTGCGGAAAGTGTCACAAAACAACCACCCCATCAAGGACCAACCCTTCAAGTTTGCTGCATGCATGGAAGTCATGCCTGCTTCAGCTTCTACAAGCAGACCAAAGCATAAGCAGACTTATGAAGTCATGACATATGCTAGACGCATTCGACCAGGAGTTCCAGCTAAGAATACGGACAGCCAACAAACAGGCGACGGACTGGTTTAAGACCTGCTCAGCCAGATTGTTCACATATAAGAGTATGGCAGAATACTTGACCGCAATCATCCAGCTTTCCCAACATAACACTGTGGATGTAACTGTGGATGTAACATGGAACAAGCCCCCTACCACCCCTACCCGCCCAACTAGCACAAACTTAAGCCACATTCTGGTATCTGTCTCCACCGATCAAACCACTAGTGCCCACCTTGAGCCTATGCAAGCCACTGATGTAACCCCAGCATCTCCACACATATCCACCACCCACCCAAGCTAACCTACAATCAGCCAGTTTTACAAACCCCAACCCCTGCACCCAGCCGCTGCTACCTCATCACCCCTCCCTCTATTCTCCTTGCACACTGCCCACCACAAGCTCAAAGCTCCCTCCCCTACCTGTGTCGGTGCCTCTCATCTATTGACAGCTCCTTCTGGTATAGCTTAGCTGATATGCAGTTCATGGTCTGCAGCATGGTCCTCCTGCTCCCCAGCCTCATGGTGCCCCCCATGTGCTGAGTGCTGATCTCAGGCATAAACACCACAGCGGGGGCAGGGGTGGCGGGGTCAAACTCAGTGGAGGAGGCATCCTTCACATTCAGCACATTACGGGCAAACTCTATCACAGCAATCTGCGAGGAGGAGCAGCAGAAGGGGGATGAGAGCACAGCAGGGCCAGGATAGATGAGTCCCTCATGTACCAAAGTGACTACACTGCACAGTGGAGAGTGCAGATGGTGGCCCAACTTTATGCTCTTCAACAAGTGGTGAGCCAACCTGTAGTTTCACCCTGCTTCCCATGCATCCCTAGGTAACATAACAAGATGCAATAAAATACAAACATTCATGAACCTTTAATGCCATGTCACCACTTAAAGTAAGCTGTTGCTCCCCCAGAACAGAGAGCTTCTAGTCCATAACACAATGCTGCGCTGCCACAAACACCCCGACCCAGCACAGCACAAACAGCAGCAAAGGTGAAGCCATTATCTTCAAGCTCTATAACACGGACCCAACCTGCATATTATTCAATGCATGTGCTGAGACATACAGGTGATGATTTAATGCATGTGCTGAGGCATACAGGTGATCCCATCCCAACGAACAGGAGCACTCCGATCTCCCCAAGTAAACTATCCAGTCCCATCACCAGCAGCGTCTCCCCCCCCCCCTCCTTGCAGCTCCCCTCCCCCCCCCCCCCTTCCTTCTCAGCCCCTCACCTGCATGCCCAGGCAGATCCCCAGGTACGGCTTCTTATTAACACGTGCGTAGTTCGCTGCTGCTATTTTGCCTTCAATGCCGCGGTTGCCAAAGCCCCCTGGAACCAGGATGCCATCTGCTGACCGTACCTGCAAGCCAAAGGCCAAACAGCCAGAGGTTCTTAAGTGTTTGCGGTGACAGTGCATAATGTTGCTCCTAGCAAAGAGAGCACAAATCTGCTCCATTGCACCAGACAGTATTGGGGCAGGTAGGTCCCGTTACTCCAGAAACTCCTTTGATGCACCAAGCAGACACCCAAGTATCAGCCACATTCTATCAAATACCACCAGCTTTTCCTTCCCAAAAACCCTGTATCCTTTTATTTGGAGTCTGCAGCAGATGCTGGTCCATCAGGATCATGCACCACTACTCTAGCCTCCCTCCACCACTTCCTCATGTTGCTTGTACTGCTTCAACCCTCAGCATTCAGCCTCTGACATCGTCAAAAAGTGTACTGTGGCGCTGTTGAGCTAATAAAAGTGATCACAGCACTGAGCAGCAGAGCAGAACCCACGCACACCTGCTTCCTCCCACTCTTGCTAGGGTAGTCACCTATCTGCTTCCCTGCTAGATAACAACAATAAATCCCCCTGCCCGGCCCCCATCCCCTAGTGTCCGCAACCCAATCCATCGGCTGCATAGCCACACGAGATTCAGCACAACTAATTGCTCCATCTGCTCCAACCTAAGCAGAGTACGGCAAGGAGCTGCGTGGATGCTGCCACAGGTCAGGCTGTACATATCCAATCTCTCTGGCCGAGGCATGGTGTAACAAATCAGCACTTTTGCGTCCCTCTGCTCCTAGGCCTCTGTCCGCCCCCTGGCCCCATCCCTGCTGACCTGCTCCCAGCCTGCCTCATACTTGTCAGGTGCTGTGTCCTTGCTGTCCTCCTCCAAGTCCTGCGCCTCCACCCAGGCCAGGTCCAGCTTCTGGTTGGCGGCCATGCAAGCGTGCTGCAGCGCCTTGATCACAGACAGGTAGGCGTCAGCAAGCACGGTGTACTTGCCAATCAAGGCGATGCGCACCGGCTCCTTCAGACTGTCCCACCTGTGTACAAGCAACAGCTGCTGCCTGTCAGAGCACTGGAGATAAGGGAGAGCTGAAGGAGAAATGGGTGTTTTTTCGCAGCTCAAACAAGAGCTTACCAATCCCTTTCATCACCCGTACAAAAATGATATTGGAATGCGCTAGCCCAAGCCAACAACAAGACTGGGCCAACAACAACATTGGAAGCGAGTGCCAGACAACGCTAGCAAAGGCGGAAAGGATCAGGAGACAGAAGACAGGTGCATCGTAAGTGATTGCTGTCTATGGCGCTGTATACACTATGATGCAGCCATCGCAGACATGCACCTGCCAAGCACATAACTTATTCAGAGAAGACTCTCAAATAATCTGGAGCCTCAGCAGATTCAAGCAAGCCGCAAGCCATCAAAGCCCACCCTCCTGCCTCCCATGCCCCCCACCTGTCCGCGATGTGCGTCTTCCAGTCATGAAGTTCCAGCCTGGGGCTGTACTGCTGTAGTCCCAGCTGCCTGCACAGTGTGTGATGAGCATTCTGGCTCTGCATGAGCAGTGGCACCCGCCAGATGTTGCTCACATCATGCATGGTCAACACACTCTCTATGTCCACTTGACAGAACAGAGCCTGCAAGCACACCAGGAATGAACCAGCAGCAGTGAGCTTCTAGCAAAAGCTTGGATGCCAGAGGCACATGTCATAAAAGCCGCAGGACATGTGCTGTCACAAGAGCAGTAGCAGCATGAGCATTTAGGGCCAATACCCTGCATACAATAAAGACAAGACGACAAGCCTACCCCTTTCTGGCCACTCCGAACATTCTAAAAAAATTTCACCAGACTAGCTGGTAAAACACACTGCCTTCAGAGTTGCTGCCTGGCCAGTGCAGATGGCGTCCATACGCTGCAAAGGATTCCCCACCATCACAAACAATATGGAACCACATGAGGCCAACTACTCCACTCAGTTGCATTTCGTTCTCTTTACTATCCTGCTGTTCCCACTTCACCCATACCTCCTTAATGCACTGGGCATTCAGCGATGCGTCGCCATGCTGGCTCTGCTTTTACAACCGATGAGCCTCGTCCACCCTCCTTCTCTCCCCTTCCCCACTCACCAACTTCTGGCGCACCGAGTCATCAAGCGGTTCAGAGCAGCGGCATGCCAACATGTTTGGGTGCAGGCCCAGGGACCTCAACACCGCCACACTATGCTGTGTGGGCTTCGTCTTCTGCTCACCCACCACCCCAATGATGGGCACCAAGCTCACATGTACAATGCACATGTTGCCAGCCCCTACTTTGAACTGGAACTGCCTCAGAGCCTCCACAAAGGGCATGCTCTCAATGTCACCCACAGTACCCCCCAGCTCTATGACGCACACATCAGGCACCCCATCTCTGCCATCTACTGGGATGTGTGCTACCCGCTGTATCCAGTCCTGGATGGCATCTGTGACATGGGGCACCACCTGCACCGTCTTGCCCAGGTAGTCACCACGCCTCTCACGCTCAAGCACACTCTGCACAGGCACACAGCCGCATTGAGAAGCAGAGATAAAGCATGAGGAAAAGCCCCAGCCTAAAGCGCAAGAATTATACATGGTCTCCTGCTTTTCCACAGGCAAAGCAACGCCCAGTTGCCCAATGTCCAAGCGCATCCATGTTCTGCCAAGCACCCTTGCTTGCGCCCTACGCTGCTGAGCTCTGAACGTACACCTTGATGCTGCCTGACCAGGCGGCTGCTCTCACTATCACTGCTGCTGATGGCTGGCTAGCAAGCATAACCGCTTATCAGACAAAGCTGTGCTGAGCTGCTCGCCATGACTGCTAGAAAGCCAGAGACCAGGTGGTGCTGCTGAACCTGTGCTGCTGCTCTGTCATGTCCTCCTGGAGCCCCCTGGTTCACCTGGTAGATCTTTCCAGTGGTGAGGTTGTTGTCACGAGTCAAGGTGATGTCCAAGAAGCGCTCATAGTTACCAAGGTCCAGGTCCACCTGCCAAACCACAAAAAGATGAGGTTTCAGCAGGCAGCAGGGGCCATGCTCTGCTGCAGTTTATGCAAGTTGACAGTCTACTGACAGAACAGTATAGAATTTTCCAGCTGCAGCATCCGACCTACAGTCTACCAGCTGCTGTATGTGGATGCTTCTAACGTGTATCATAGGCAGGGCGTGCTTGTCCTGCTTAGCTGCTGCAGGACCAGCTACTTTCTCTCCCTAAGCCCCGACTCCCAAGAACAGCACGTAAAACAAGCGTCATGTCCAAAAAAATACAACTGCGGTGTCTGTTTCCAGATTTTAATTCCAGAAAGCTTTGAATATGCCCTGACTGTTGCCCATGCGGTAGGGTTGTGACAAGGTCCCCTGCACCCCCAGCCTGACATACAGCTAATTCGAGGACGTATGATAAATAAACGTACACCGGCCTATTCTGTACACGAAACTCCGGCGGTCCACTATTTAAAATCAGCCACTTACTTCGCCACCATCGTCAAGCACAAACACCTCCCCATGCTCAAAAGGCGACATGGTGCCGGCATCAGTGTTTAAATAAGGATCTGAAGATACGTCCTCGGGCATTAGGTCGTCGTGATAACCACGAGTGGCATGCAAAGAGGTAGCGCACCAATTTTTATCGACGTGACGCGCAGCCCGCAGTTCTTCAGCAACACTCCAATGCTGCTTGCAGTCACTCCTTTACCCAGCCCACTGACAACTCCACCTGAAACTAGTACATACTTCATCGTTGCACAGCTCTTAAAAGATTCTTATACGGTACAGTCTCTCCCTGCTTTATGTCCCCAGCATGGCAGGCCTGACAGGACTAAGCCAGCTGTGCAAGCCCTGCATTTATACGCACACACAGACCAGTAAATCAACCATGTGCTTGCTCGAAACACTGACAAGGCTGCAGCTCAAGACCGCACACCTTTGCCGCCGATTTGAGCTGGGACCTAGCCAGAACCCTATTGCGTTGGTTTGTTGCTGTCGGTTCCGCCTTGTTTCTCAGGACGCAGAATTGAGGGCTCCAGCTGGAAGTTATATGCTCAAACGCAGATGTGAAAAGCGGATAAAAGGATCCCATAGTCGCGTGTTGATACAGACTGCATTCTTA
This sequence comes from Pseudopediastrum boryanum, assembly GCA_963556185.1. Classification (NCBI taxonomy): domain Eukaryota; kingdom Viridiplantae; phylum Chlorophyta; class Chlorophyceae; order Sphaeropleales; family Hydrodictyaceae; genus Pseudopediastrum; species Pseudopediastrum boryanum. The sequence goes on along the minus strand of OY744505.1, from coordinate 2,996,254 downwards.
CTGAGTTTGGAGCGATCGGACCGCTCACAGCAGCTTTGTGAGCAAGCAATTTCATGGCACAGGCGCTTTGAACACTGCTTAGAAGGGCGAGTGGAGTCAGAAGAAAGAAACTACCTCAGCTCTGGTGATCGTAACATAAGGTACAAGGAAGCCTGGGGTGGCGGGCGCATTCTAGGAGCAGTTGCGTAACCGACATACGTGGACTAATAGCGGTCTGCGTTCAGTCGAATATGCTTTGATCTGTTAGTGTACGCGCTCGTAAACCTGAAGATAATTTTGAGCTGGTGCACATGGTTTGCCCGGAGCATCCTGATGAGGTAGCATCAACCGTTCACAGCCGGGCCTGCAGCACTAACAGTAGCAGGCTCTGCAGTGCCCCTATAAGAGACGTATAGTACTTAAAGATGCACTTAACGCGATATGGTCTATCACCAGGAACATCACTCAGTTGGTACCAAACCGATCAATCTGATGGAGAAGTACGTGCGCGTCAAGAAGGAGCGGAATGCTGAGGATATCAAGGACAACGAGGTAAGCATCAGAGGACTGCAAAACTCCATGCGCTGGTCAGGGCACGGCTCGCAGAAAGCGCACCTGCAAACCGTGTGAAGGCTTGGCACGTGCTTGTTGGACCAGCTGGAACACTGCTGGACTGGGCCTTGAAATTGTGGCACTGGTCCCAACCGATAGCCAAACAGTAGGCAGGATTCTAGTACAGTCTTCTATGTGGCCGATGGCTGCTCACAACAGTAGTCATGACTGCTGGAAGTGGCTGTTTGAGGCAGAGCCAGCTGATGTCTTGTCCATGCCCCTACAGGTCCGTGTCATGGCTGCCCGCAACTTGCGGGGCTATGTCGCCTACGCCAAGTCCTTGATAGAGGAGAAGGGCCATTCCTCAGTGGTCATCAGGGCCATGGGCCGTGCCATCTACAAGGTGGTGGTGATAGGTGAGGGGCTGAAGGACAACCTATACGGAGAACACTCGTCACAGCTGTACCCTGACTACGCTGCTGAGCATGCTATTTCCCTCTGCAGCTCCTGGGGTGTACAGTGGGACTCGGCTGGCTGAGTTGCAGACTGCAGTAGGCCAGCTTCTTTGTCTGTGAGCAGAATGCAATTGCCTAAGACTTAGCGGAATAATAGCAAAAAGCCTAATGCTTGTTTCTTGGGCCTGCAGCGGCCAAGACTCGCAGTTTCTTTCTATGGGGCCAGAGTCTTGCAGAAGGATGCCAATCTAGATGTCCATTGCTGGGCACAGACTGATCAATAGTCTCACTAGCAATGAGCTGAATGCCAGCAGTGAGGGGTACTTATGCTTTGCTCTTCTTCCCAAAATTATTCTTGCAATGCCACCATCACTGTTCAGTAAATGCGGTATGGCTTACCAACTTGTATTGACAACAATTGACCTTTGCGTATCTTTCAACTGCTTGGCAGATTAGAAATGCCTCATCCTTGTGCTCTTGCATGAGGTGTATTTGTAAGGGTCTGTTAGTGCTTACAGATGGGCTTACAAGCCCTCCCATTATACAACTGGGAGGGAGGCTCTTGCCCCTGTTGGAGCAGCGGGTGTTTGTCCTTGCTGGACCCAATGTCTAGTTTTATATCATCATTACTGCATACTGACTGCAACCAGTACATGTATTGTTCTACGTCGCTTTTTCTTTAACAGCTTGAGGTGTGGGGTTTATGGCACTTCTGCAGTAGCATATCACGAACTGTATGCAAACAGAAGTTACCTAACCATCCTTCCCACGCCTGCTTTCTCCCACAGCTGAGATCTTGAAGCACTCAGTCCCTGGGCTCCACCAGCTGACAGAGATCTCGTCCATGGCCATCACTGACGTGTATGAGCCCAAGGAGGAGGGGCTGGACCGCGTGGAGGTGAACCGGACAGTGGGGGTGATCACCATCACACTCTCCAAGGACGCCCTGGACTCCAGCCAGGTGGGCTACCAGCCGCCCTTGACCCCGGAGCAGATGGTGCCACTGGATGAGGCTGACATGGACTTCAGGGATAACAGGGACAGGAGGTGAGAGGGGAGGGAGGCAGCGGAGGGAGGAGCGTGTTACTGGGGCATGACAGCTGGCTAGACTCAGTGGGAACAGGTTGTGACGGAGGTAGCAGGCACGAGGGCGTGAAGTCCATTTAAGCAGCAGAGAGCCGTAGAGGTATACTGATGTGCAGCCACACATTGCGGTAGACAGCAGCCCGTATAAAAGTAATGTGGAACCTGCTCCTGAACCGTGCTCATGAAGCTGCATGGAAGGGAGGACTGCTTCTCTTAGGGGGGGCATAACAAGGAGGTGCCTGGGCACCGCGGGGCTCCGTAAAAGCTGCCAGGCGCTCCGTAAAAGCTGCTCTCTCTCTCTAATGGTTTAGCACGGAAGAGGCGCAGTCGGCAAAGATGAGCAGATTGATTGTGGCAGTGACCAATGATGTCTCTAGTAGTCGCCGTGATATATATATACTTCCCAAGCAAGTTCCACTGGGGGTGCCACAGCACGGCATGCTCATTAGTTGTGGACTGCTTCGCTGCCATTTATGCCCGTCTGCGTGCCTAAGTATTGTCGGCCTTGAAATCAGCCAACAGTCTGAGTGCTTGTGTGCGGCTGGCCTTGGTGTGTCACTGTTCTTCTCCGCTGCTGTACTCTGCAACCTCCAGGGCTTGTGACATGTCTGTTTACCTCTGACATGGCTGTGTCGTGCTTGATTGCTGCTGCTGTTTCCCCAGGGACAGACGTCGTGGTGGCCATCGGGAGGGAGGTGAGGGAGAAGAGGGTGGTGGTCGGGGGCGTGGTGGCGGTCGCAGGCGCTTCCGTGGACGCGGCCGAGGCAGGGGTAGGGGTCGTGGCATGCCGGGTGAAGGCGGTGAGGGGGCAGGGGAGGATGGGGACCATGGGGGGCCTCATGGCGAGGGAGGTCGCGGCAGGAAGCGGGGCAGGGGGAGGGGGAGGGGCAGGGGACGAGGCAGGGGGGGTGGACAGGAGGGGGGTGAGCAGGGGCAGGGACACAACGTGGTAGAGCAGCTGCAGGAGCTCAACATCTGAAGGGAGTGTGGTTGGGGGCAGCAGTTGTAGCAGCGGCGGGAGAAAGGAGGCTGTTTTGGGCCGTGGGTTATCCAAGTAGCAGTCCTTCCCTTCAAGCTATCGTTCCTTGGGGGTAGTTGTGAATGCTATTGGGTACGTGGGGGCATCTCTGGCCAGAACAGCTAGGAGTGGTGTGTACTTGTCGGGATATATAGGTATAGAGCTTAGCCCTGGATGCATACAACCATCCAGTGGTATCTGTTCAATCAGAATTTCTTGGCCACTTAGGTTAAACTGTTACTCTGCAACCTGTTTGTTGGTTCATGCTAGCTTTGAACCCTGCGCAATGCTATGCCATAAGCGGGGGCTTTGGGCAATGGTGTATGTTGTGGTATATTGCTGGTATTGAAGGGGCGCAGGAAGAGGCGCAAGGGTTGAGAGGTACAGTCGATGAACTGTCTGCTTGTGCTGCTTGTTGCAGTGCAGCAGGAGACGGTGTGCTGCTTGGAACTGCGCCTCGGGCTGTTGTAAGTCGCTCCGTGGCGTCGTGTTTCTTGTTTGTATGCTTTAAGCAATTGTTCCAAGTCCAGTCGTGGCCTCTGGGCAAGGCTGGCCTCAAGACGCCTAGTGATCGACCATAGGCGTTGGTGTGCAGTTTTGTCAGGAATATCTATCTGGGTAGGGCGCGAAAGGGTCCAGATTTGTACTCAACATCTCGGTTTGCCCGGCACTTTAGGACGCACAGTCTGCACTGAAAGAAGCTGACGAGGAGTGATGTCACCACGGAGAGTTGGTGCTACCTCGTGAGGTGTCTCGGACTGACCACGGTAGGACTTCGCACAACGCGCTATCAGTGTCATAAAAACATGCCCATGATGTCGATACGTGGTTTCATCACAGCTTGAACTTCAGTCTCAGGTGATTGTGCTCTACCGCTGCAGGCCAGGGACTTCAGTTGGCAAACCGCTGGACTAATGTAGGTACCTTCGCTTGTGCCAGTTTAGGACGGAAGCTGTGTTTAAAAGTTCCTGATACACTTCTGCATTTCAAGTCATCTGTGGTGCACAATCGGATGGACCCTGAAGATGAGCAGCTCAGATTAGCTATAGAGGAGTCGCTGCAGTTTGCAAGAGAGCAGGAAGCTGCCAATGCAGGCCATCAATTGGCCATGGGGTCAGAGCCTGACCCTCCTGGGCAAGGCTCTAGCTGGCAAGCCCAACAGCGGGAATGGCAGCAACGGCAAAGGGAGCTGTGGGAGCGCCAGAGGGCTGAAGCAGAGCGTAACTCAGTCCCAGAACCAGCATCTGCACCACCCTTACCCACTGACGTGCGCCAAGCATCTGCTCCGAGGTACCCTCCAATCCCTCCGCCAGTTCCCAGCTTCCCTCTCGAGCAGCAGCGCCTGGAGCAAGAGCAGCAACAGCAGGAGCGGGAGCAGCAACGACTAGAAGCTGAACGTATCCGTCAAGAGGAAGAGGATCATGCCCTGGCCATGGCCTTGGCTGAACAGTATGCAACAGGGAACCTTTCAGACGAAGAGTTCACCTCCCTCCCAGATTCCCCCACCTCCTTAGATGAAACCCTACCTCGCCATGATCCCAGGCCATACACCCAGATGCCCGAGTGGCCCTCTCTTGGGCCCCAGCAGCAGCAGCAGCAGTCCCAGAGGCCAGCAGCAGACCCCAGTGGGAGGGATAGCAGCAGCGGCATGCTAGACACAGCTATGTCAGTGATGTCTGCTTTGGCTAGAGTGTACCAAGCCAACCAGGCCTCCACCTCTTCAGCTTCTACATCTGCCCATACATCTTCACAAGGCCCCTCTACCACCCACACCCACACCTCAACATCCTCCAACCCTCCTCCTGGTGGTGCTGGGCGTACTGCTCCGCCTGGTGCCCCAGCCAACAGCAGCAGCACTAGCCATCGTCAAGCAGCAGCCTCGTCATCATCACCAGCAGCACCAGCAGCAGCGGCAGACTCCTCCTCCAGGGGCTGGGCTCCCCTTCTTGCTCGCCTCGCAGCATCAGCAGCACAAGCATACGCCCAGCAGCGCCGCCAAGAAAACGTCAGCACCAGCTCAGCAACAACCAACACCAACACCAGCAGCAGCGGCAGGGGGGGCGCGGCCTCAGGCCCAGCACGCCCTCCCGCCACCACCACCAGCAGCAGCAGTTACAGAGGGGCTAACAGCTTAGAAGCTGACCTAGCAGAAAACACCAACCTCCTGAACCTCATGCAGCAGATGGGGATAGGTACTGCTGGGCTGGGAAGACCAACAGGTGCAGCTCCTGGCGCCTCTGGATCTTCCACTGGTCCAGCTGCAGCTCGTGCCAGTGCTGCCAGCGGCAGTTCCGGGAGGATGGGAGCCGGAGGAGGAAGCAGCGGGGTAAATGTGGTGCACCTCCCTGGTGGTGGTGTGAGTGTGAGTTACTCTTCTAGCAGCGGCAGTGGGGGTGGCAGGGCAGGGGTAGGGCTAGGAGGGGCAGACGGGCTGCATGGAGATCAATCAGAGATGATGGATGAGCTATTAGGGCAGCTGCTGGTGATGGGGGCGCGGGGGGCGTACCGCTCATACAGGCAGTACAGACAGGAGCAGGAGGAGCTGGGGGGAATGGGTGAGGATTATGATGACTGGATGGCTGGTGGAGGGGGGGGAGGTGGGGGAGGGTTTGGGGGTTTGCTGTCGTCACTGTTTGGTGGGGGTGGGATGGACTATGAGACCTTGTCCACCCTGCCTAATGTTGCGGTGACAACGCCTGAGGGGGTGCTGGCGGATCTGCCCAGGTCAACATTTGTGGAGGGCAGGAGGCCAGGGGACAGGTGAGGGGGGAGCAGGAGGGGGGAGGGAGGAGGGAGGGGAAGCAGGGCAGGGGGGGGGACAGGTGAAAGGAGGGAGCAAAACGCGGGGGGGACTGAGGGGGCTTTGCAGGGCTTGATGGTATAGAAGGTGTCGCTTGTGTCTGTTGGTAGGTTTGAAAATAGGCTAAGAATGAGGACACAGGTTATCAGGAGGGTAGTGTGTTTGATGCTATAGAGATGCACTATTGACAGTTGTTGCCAATCAGATTAGCTGCTTCTGTTTTGACAGTGCTTATGACTTGTTAGCATGGAGGCATTTTAGAGAGTTGCTGGAAAGACGTGGGAATGTGGTCTGATGCGACAGTGCTGCCTTGTGTTTGCATTTAGGGCCTGCAATGGCATGCATGGTCCAGGCTGACAGCTGCACCAATCTCGGGGTTGCTGTAAGAGCATTGATCGTTTCCTTGATATGGCCCTACATGGACTAGGGATAGCTCACATGCTGCTTTATGCGAAGATTCGGCAGCAGACAAAGTAGCGACTGTTCACCTGCAAGTCATAACTACCACCGTGCCGCCCTTAGGACAGCTTGAGGTGTAGGGCCTATGCTGCTTGTCCTCTGACCTAAAACCCTTGAAATCATAAAAACCAAGGATTGACTACTGGCTAACTCTCTTTTGTCCTGCTGTTGCTGCTTGTTTGCAGTGGCACGTGTGTGATCTGCCAGACTGATTATGCTGCTGGAGACAAGTTGCTGCACCTGCCCTGCCTGCATGCCTTCCATGAGGAGTGCATCACACCTTGGCTGCAGGGACATAGCAACAAGTGCCCAATATGCAAGACAGACATCAACTGAAGGCCCATGTGGACCTGGTATCCCATGCAAGATGGTGAGGACACATGCATAGTTAGGAGGCGATTTTATCGGTGTCTTCACAACTATGCCGAGCCTTGGGCCTGGGCCAGTTGGAAAGTATAAGCCGAAGCAGTCATCAAGCAGCTGGCAGCTATATGTTGGATGATGACGAACTGATCGGACCAGCAGTGAGGACAAATTACGGCAGAGTCTTAGAGTTTTAGGGAGCTGAGTTGTCAAGCCGTTTGTACTAGTGGTGCATATGTGAGGAGTGATGGCGAAGTTGGGTATGAATTCACGTGCCCTTGGCTCCAACTGAGCTAAGGCCTTGCATCAGCATGCAGTAAGTTGCAGTGTACCTATGTGAACATGTGGTTTGTTTGTAGATCAAAGTGTTCCATAGTGTGGCAGGTTTGCAGGTATTGGCTGGACGGCCCTGTTGAGTGAGCAGATACAGGCTTGAGCAGAGTTGGGCTGTTGCCACACCTTGAATGTTTCTTGGTTGGTTGGTTTGTTAATATCATGTTTGGTGAGTGAAGACAATGTTTGGTGAGTGAAGACAAAGTAAATGCTAAAAGGTAACCTAATACATGGTCCAATTTGAATAGCGCCTGGTGAACTTCGTTCCCATCTTGCTTCGGAATCAAAGGCTGGTATCGTGCTCTATGCCCTCTGTTGTCCGATCCATGCAAAGAGTCCGATTCATGCGAAGAGATGCGTAAGCATTCGTCATCAGTTACACATTGCTGTCAGTCGGACGTGCTTCACCCATTCGTGGGGCGTCGGCTCAAGCGACTGTCACTCGGTTGAGTGTCTAGCAGTTTCTGTCAGGATTATTTTGAGCCTTTGTAAGTTCGGCTACTGCATTTTCCCACAGAATGCGTACTCAAATAGGACCGATTGGATTTGTTCGTAGCCCTAGTCCCGAATGGAACCTGCTGGCCCAAGGTTAATGGCAAGCGGGCCTGACTGATGAACCCTGCCAGGGGAGTGTTTTGGAGCTATTTCTGAAAGGGAATACGAAAAATAGCTGCCCACTCGCATACAACGCACATGGGAGCTGCTCACTTACCTCGCACCGGCCCCGGAGGATCGTTGCCATCCACAAACTCGGTCTCGTACACACTGAACCATAAATGCTGCCCAGCTTCAAGCTCCTGCTGTAAACGCTCTCAGATAACCGTGCCAGTGTGGGCCATTCAACAATCGCACACGAAGAACCATTGATGCTATGAAACATACCCTAAGAAATTGACACTCCGGCGCAATTACTCAGCCACAGCTTGCGTGATCGCGATGCGAGCATACGTGGCAGGCATATTCAGTTCAGCTCAGATCATTGCCTAGTTCCTTGGCCCCCTCTTGGCACATGCACGAGCACATGATAAAGAACAATATATTTCATCGTCTTGACCCCGAGCCTGCAGCAGCACCTCCCTAGTGCCCTCACAAGAAGAACAGCCCCTCTCTCTTCAGCGGTATCTTCTGCGGCCCTGCCATGGCCTGCTCCTCTGTAGCTTGTGGTATGAGGTCAGCATTGACCAGCAGCTGCACCCGCCCAGCCAGCAGGTCAGCATAGTAGGCAGGGGCAGGCAGCTTCACAGCCCTGAAGGATGACATCACAACAACAGCCACAAGATGCGCTCTTTAATACCGGCTTCATTCTTATGGGACTGTTCTTATGGCTTGAATGAACTCTTGGGCGTAGACATTACTCACACACGACACACTGCTAACAGTGGCAGCTATCAATCATGCATCCACTTCTCAGCGAACACCATTTTAAGGCCCATGCTCTGGAAGCGCCATGCTATTCATCAGATGGCAGGCCAAGATGGCCCCCCTTAAATGCTCCAAATTCAACCACAGCACCAGCAGGGGCTAGCCATGGTGGGGGTTATCCGCAGACATGGCTAACCCAACAACCCATGTAAGGCTGTCATTTATGAGGCTCCTTGTTCTTCTCGTTAACCTGTCTTATTGTGTACGCCGTTGAATCCAGGCTCAACTGCATGGCACAATATGTCGTTGGGTATTGATAACATAACATAACAAACATTTAAGGTGTGGCAACCGCCAAGGGCTGCTAGGTCGAACCGACCAAACACACCATGGCATTGTCTGCCTCCACAAACCAGAGGCCATGTGTTGGTCACGATGACTACGAAAATGTCCTTAAACAACTTTGGAGGTAAATGGTAAAAGTTTGAGAAGTTTGGCCTCACAGCTATGACCTTCCTTCTCAAATATGAGACCTATATCCCATTTTGATTGATTGATCAGTAACTCCCAAATGCCGTAGGTGCCACCTCTGCATGTTTCTAATAAGCGACCCCCCTCCTCCACCCTAAACCCTCATTATTACATGTTGCCCCCCACACCCCCTTCCCCACCTTGAGCTCCTCCAGAACACGTAGCACATCCAGTACACCATCAAGTAAATCTTCTCAGCCTTCAACTCCAACTCGTTGCATAACACACGGTAGCATGCCACACGGTTGGTGCCCTGAGCCAAACATGGAAAGGAAAGGCAGCAAGCATATTAAAAAGGTGTATAAAATCTATAGACCCAGAGCGATTCATTAACTCAAGGTCAAATCCCGGCAGGCAAGCAGGCTTACCCCGGCATAGCATAGGCATGTGCAAAATTCCTAACAGCTAACCTGGTGCCCTCATAGTGCAGCCCCATTAGCAGCTGTCTGTAAGTCCTCTGTAGAATTAGGTTTCATGAAATCCCATAGCAGAGTGCCTTATGTCCCACGCCTCATGCCTGTTACAATAACAACAAAGTGGAACAGCGTATGGGATGTCTTCATTATGTACCATCTTTGTACCAGCAGCTATCACCTCTTCACCTGAGCAAGGCATTAATCTGCTTGGCTTGCTGTTGACTGGGTCAACTAGTCAGCACATGGCAAGTCGAATTTGGCTGGCCTGACATACATTGGCTAGCAAGGGATCTAGGGTGGGCTGGTGGCAGCCATTGTGCGAGTCTTGGACAGGAAGTTGAGTATCCCGTTGGCTCCTTGTGGGTGGCGCTGCCCCCACCGGCACCCCGCTTTGACGGGGCCAGTTGTTAATTGGTAACTTGGTAATTGGTTTACTGCTTTACTCCTGCTCATTGCTGATTTTGATTTCTAAGTTGTGTACTACTGTACAGTCCAATCCAAAGTTTTTGAATCCCAGCTCCTGTTCCACTCTTCCCCCCTGCCCCCCTCCCCCTTCCCCCTTCCCGCTCCCCCTTCCCCCTTCCCCCTGCCCCTTCCCCCTGCCACCGCCCACGTACCTTCAGCCCTGCTTGACTGTTGAGGTAGAAGTCATATTGACTTGCCCCCTCCCCTGCTCCCTCCCCCACCTCCCCTCTATACATGGTAATGGTGTGATCCACCAGGGTACCAGGCAGCACATTATGAGACACAGCTGGGTCCCTTTTGTTAGCAGGCAGCAGTCTGGTGCGATCACTCTTATTGATCACTAGGTAGGTCACAACAGGGTCAACGCCAAAGGCATCTCGGTAAGACTGCAGCAGGGAGGGAGGAGCAGAGGGAGGTGAGGGTATGTGGGGGGGGGGGGGGGAGGAGGGGGGGGGACCATGGAGTTACATCACAGTTGGATGGTCTTTTAGTGCAAGGGTGGTTCCGGCTCATGAGAACAGCTCACCTTCATCACTTGTAACCTATCATCACACAATTTCATCCTGGAGTCACTGCAAGTTGAGTGTTACACGTCTTATAGCTTAGGTGACTGATCCAGCTCCTATTGCTCGGTGACGTGCCATCAAGAACACGCAATGACAGCATATCACAGCTAAAATCGTTGATAACATTTGAAAGTCAGCTGTCACTCCTTAAAGAGTGATGCTGCAAGAGAATGCTCTCCCAAATAAGGCCGTATTTCTGCTTGCACCGTTCTCCTCTCCTTCCAAATTTCCCCTTCCCTTCCGTTCCGCGTTACCTCCTCCGCCCCTCTCCTCCTCACCTTCCTCACCTTCCTCATCCCCTCATACTGGTATTTCATCATTTACCACCAAACTCATCTGACGGTCCTAAACCTTAAAACCCTAACCCCCTAAACCCTCCCTGCTCACCTTCCTTATCCCGAGTATCTCATTATCCACCACTGATCTCATCTGACTGTCTGACACCCCATCACGCAACACTAACAAACGCCTGGGAACATGCTGCTGCTGCTGCTGCCCCCCTCCCCCCTCCTTCTGCTGCTTCTCCTTGATCATATCCACAATCATATCCCCCAGCTGACTGATAATCTCATAATCCTGACGTACGACGATGTTACGTCCTACGGGACCACCACCACTGCTACCACCACCACCAGCAGCACCACCACCAACGCCAATGCCAGACACAGCACCACCACCAATACCACCTCCCCCTGCTGCTGCTGATCCCGCGCTACTGTGAGCAAGACCACTGCTGCCACGCCCACCACTACCACCACCACCAGCAGCACCAGCACCAGCAGCTTCAAGACCACGTAACAAAAGCTCCTCATCCTCCTGCTGCTGTCCCTGTGCTTGCCTGCTCTCCCCCTCCCCTCCACCTCCACTCCCCACCCCCCTCAGCCTCTCTCTGAGCTCCTCCTCCTCTGCTGCGCGCTGTTGTTCCATATGTTCCCTCACCCTCCCCACATCCACTGCTTGTCTTGATGGTGGTTGAACCCAAGCTGAACAGAACCAGCTCTGGAGGTCAGGGGAAGCCACTGCTGCTGCCACTGATGGCTTCATACCACGCAGCTCTGAAGGGAGAAACATGAGTGGACACAAAAGGGAGGGGAACACGTAAATACATAGATTTAAGGCTTAACATTCTTGGTCATGGAGTGTTCGAAACATGGCTTTTGCGTGTACTGGCAAACCCTACAAAATGAGAGGAACCATAGGGGAGACCTCGAGGTGGAGCTGGAGGTCAGGGAAGGCTGCTGCTGCTGATATCGGTGGCTTCACACCACGTTGCTCTGCAGGGAGAAACATGAGTGGACACAAAAGGGAGGGGCGCATGTAAACACAGAGACCTGAAGCTTTTGGGGCGTGGAGTGTTCAAAACAGGGTCTTGCGTGCACTGGCAAACCCTACAAATTGAGATAGGGGAGACATCCAAGTAGAGCTGGAGGTCCAGGAATGCTACTGCTGCTGATATCGATGGCTTCACACCACGTTGCTCTGCAGGGAGGAACATGAGTGGACACAAAAGGGAGGGGCGCATGTAAACACAGAGACCTGAAGCTTTTGGGGCGTGGAGTGTTAAAAACAGGGTCTTGCGTGCACTGGCAAACCCTACGCCATGAGCGGGACCATAGGGGAGACCTCGAGGGGGAGCTGGAGGTCAGGGAAGGCTGCTGCTGCTGATACTGATGGCTTCATACCAGGCAGCTCTGGAGGAAGTGCCGGGATGTGAGAAGACAGGATGGTTTAGGGTGCATATGCAGGAGCTACACCATTTTGTGATACGCCATAGAAAAGGTGCCGTAAGCCCTGCACCTCACGCTGCTACAAACGCAGGTAAAACAAACAATAACACCCTGTCTAAATGCCAACTAGATGAAACCAAAGCCCCCCTTCCAAACCCCCTTTCCCTGTCACCTGGTGGTGGGTGTGCCACATCCACTCCAATAAACATCATATCATCATCTCCTAATAACGCACGCCTTAGTCCACACACCACATCCTCAACCTCCTCCTGCTGCTGTTGCTGCCCCCCTTGCCCCTGCCCCTGCTGCTGCCCCTGCCCCTGCTGCTGCTGCCCTGCCCTCCCCCTCATCATCACCAGAGGTACAGTGTTAGCTCCCATGAGCTTGGGGTTGAGCTGCAACATCATCTGTTCACACAGGGCCGGGAACTTCCCTCCTTGAGCATGTCTCTTCAATGTCTCACCGTTGACCACTTGTGCTGCCACGCCCCATACCAGGTCACAATAATACTTCACCAGAGCATAGGACTGCACAACATACGGCAAACACACCTTACTCCCTACGGTCTGCTGTCAACAAAGACTGCATTGTTGTTTGTGTGGGGCCAGCCTCACTGCTCAGCTAACACAGTAATGGAGCGAGAATATGTTGCTATAATATGCGCTGCATGTCTCGGCCTTTTTGGCATTCATCAGGTGGGACAAATCCGGACCAGTGCTAAAGCCAAGGGAGATTTATATGAGATATAGTTTTGAATGCCCTGATGTCTGCATAGGGGTGATGTAATCATTACGCACGGACGGGAGCTTCAACACATGGGAATTTACATGCAATCAGCCACACTACCGATTTCGGCCTTTTCGGTCTTCATCAGCTGCAAAGACTGATATGCAAGTCCGGACCAGTGCTAAAGCCAAGGGAGCTTAATGTATAAAGTGAACAAAGACAATGAAACAAGACATTAACATTGCACACACATGCTCCCTCTGAATCATAGGCTTTGCATCTTTTGGGGTCAAGCACATGCAACATACATGCAATTTCCAGCAGGAAGAACAGAGTCTGCGCTGGTTTATTTCTTAATCATTATCAGGAACAAAGTTTAGCGCCCGCAAATGTCCAGTGTGCTGCCGCGGGCTCGTTGTAGGGGTATGAACTGGAGAACATGGTGTGTGGCGCGATACAAGGTAGGCAGGCCCTTTTTTCTGCCCCCATAAGGTAGGTCGGCAGGCCCAGTTTGGTCCTGTACTACAGGCATTCACAGCATATGCATAACACATAGATAGCAAGCTTGACTATATTATAGCATTGATCTCTTACCCCCAACAAAGAGATAAGGGATCAACACAAATTTCCTACCTTATCCCCGCTCTTGACCCAGCCAGTTCCCACCGGCTCAAAAATAAGCAACCCCTCTCCCTCCTCTTCCTCTATCTCCCCCCCCCTCTCTCCCTCACCACAACCTCCCCCCCCCCCCTCCTCCTCCTCACCGGACTGTTCTTTGGCATGAGCACCAGCACCAGCTCCCCCTCCAGCTCCTGCTGCTGCTCCACCTCCTGCTGCTGCCACTCCCTCCGCCCCCTAGCACGAGCCTCAATCAAACCATCCATTAACTCTTGCTGCTCATCCCTAGCCCCACCCCTCCCACCACCACCACCAGTCACTACAGGGACACGTCTTGCCCATCCCTCCACTTCACCAAACCCTCTTCCACCCCCTCCTGGCCCCCTACCCCCTCCCATTGAACCCCCATACCCCCCTTGATCTGGATACCCCCCATATCCCCCGCGGTCTGGGTACCTCCCATACCCTCCCTGCCCTCCTGGAGGACCCCCATGCCCGCCAGGCGGGCCCCGCCCATACCCCCCTTGCCCTCCTGAAGGAACCCCATGTCCGCCAGGCGGGCCCCGCCCATACCCCCCCTGCCCTCCTGGAAGACCCCCACGCCCGCCAGGGGGACCCTGACCATACCCCCCTAAACCCTGGGTGGTTGGGCCAGCTGGGTGCCCTCCTGCCAGGTTGATGTCCACCCCCCTGGCCCTCATGGTGGCAAGGAGGGCCGCCAGGAAGTCTCTCAATTGAGGCTCTGGCAGACGGAGGTTGTGTGGCAGCAGGTCTAATACTGACACACACCTCAAGCTGCCACCTGTAACAGGACATCAACACCCAACCATCTGTCTCATTAGCTTAGGATTGCATTCTGTGTTTAGCAAGCTGGAGCATGTAATTCGTAGAGTTGCGCGCTTGCTTTTGAGTGGCGATTACGTGGTGTCGGAAGCTTGGCCAGCTGGCAACTTTCGGAAGCGGCATTCAGGTACAACAATTCGGTTTTGCTACTGCTTGTGGTATTATGGTTTAACGCTTGCATTTAATCGTCCTTTTCAACACAATGTAGGAACCCATGCTATCAAACACAATCAACAACAAACATGCGGAATATATTCAACGTGACATGTAATCTCACAAAGTGGATGTCTTACTGTGCTGGATCAGTTTACCAACAGCTGTCTTAGGCTGGGGATGAAAGGGGTGCTGGGGTTGACTGTCAGGAATAATAGCAGGCAACATGTCACAGGCTAAGAAGAGCACAAGCAAGGAGGCAAAGTGTGTCCTCAGGAGCATAGGGGAGTGGGGTGCCCGCTACCAACACTTGCGCTGCTGCTTCCTCTCCAGCTCACTGGCTCTTGCATGCGAGAGAGGAACATAGCTAAGGAAAGCGAGGGTTAGCACTACCACCCATGGACCATAGATCCGTACAAGTAACCATCAAAGCCATGGTCAATGTCGCAAAAGAAACTTGATAATTCAAAAATCATATTGGGTGATAATTTGCTGTCTGCAGAGGTGCATAGAGTCACCCAGTGGAGTTAGGGGTAAGCAAGCATATACCCAACCCCTAGTCTGACGAACAGGATGAATGCAACACAACATCACGTCCCCCACCCTGCCTGGCCTCTTGTTGAGGGTGCCGAATGCAGTACAATATGTGTGAGACATTTCTTTATCCCTGAGCTATCACAATCTCTGATGTGCAATACTGCTGATCTCTCAAGCATATACTATACTCCTACCAAAACATAACATTTTGCAACACACTATCAAATCCCCCACCCTGCCTGGCCGCTTGCCGCCGATACAGTATGTGTGGCTCGTTTGGGTAATCCCTGACCTCTCACAAGCCCCTATGTCCAATAAAACTCGTTTCTGCAACATTGCCTATCCTCTACACCTATACCCAGGTTTTGCAGTCTCAACTGGTGGCAGTGCGTTAATTCTGACCCCCCCCCCCCCAACCCCCACCCCCCTCACCTTTGAGGAATCCCATCCTGGCGTTCTTCATTGACCATGATCCCCCTTGTCCAGGATCAAAAGCAATCATACCACTACTGCTCCTGCTACTGCCACTCCCCCCTCCCCCTCCCCCCCCTCCCTCCTGCTTGTACAGTAGATGAGGTGCAGGGTACACCTGAGCAGATAAACACATCAGCCCACCACCATCACCACCTCCTCCACCCCCTCCTCTTCCTCCTCCGTCTGCTGCTGCTGGGGTACCACCCATATACCCACCACCACCACCACCAGCAGCAGGAGGGTGCGCTCCAACCCCACCACCCCCACCACCAGCAGCAGCAGCAGCAGTACCACTAGTCCTGACCTCGATCCCCATCTCTCTCATGAGTGGGTGTTCCCCCAGTCTCAAGCAGTTCCTCATCACATCCTCCAGCAGATCCTTCTTAGGCCCTGGCAGCTGACTGGCAGCATCTAGCACTGACCGTGACACCTCATCCGCCTCACGACTGCTACGTAACTCACGCCTGGACAGAGGGTAGGAGGACAGGCTGCACAAAAGGAGAAACTTTGCCTTTAGGGCTTAGGGTCAAGGGGTTAGGGTTTAGTGTCATATGCATCAGTGGGCTTACGACTGCTACATAACTCACGTCTGAGGACAGAGGGTAGGAGGACAAGCTGCGCAAAATGACAAATTTCGCCTTTAGGGATTAGGGTTTAGCGTCATATGCATCAGTGGGCTTACAACTGCTATGTGAATCACCCTTGGACAGCGGGTAGGAGGACAAGCTACGTTAACGGAGAAAGTTTACCTTTAGGGGTTAGGGTTTAGCGTCATATGCATCAGCTGCCTTAAGACTGCTATGTGAATCACCCTTGGGACAGAGGGTAGGAGGACAAGCTGCAGAACGGAGAATAGTTGTTGTAATGTCTTATCATCGCAATCCGTGATATGCCATGGGGTTAGGGTTTAGGGTTGCGCAACGGAGAAGTGCTGTTGTGCTTATAACATTCATCATTACCAATCACACTCCAGGGGGACAAGAGCGTGAGCAAGCACTTGTATCGCAGCCCAAGGCCACACTCATTGATAAACAAAAAATAAACCAGCAACTCCCCCCTCTCCCCTGTGTCACTCACATTTGCCCTCCCCCCGCGCCCCCCCTAAAACCCCTGCTCCCCTCCCCTCTGACGCACATGCACAGTCCAGGTGGTACAATGGAGATCCCCCCCCCCATATGCCGCACCGGGCCAGCACAGTGGGCGCACAAAGGTCAGCAAATCATCTGGGGCAGGGCTCCTCCTTTTGCTCACAAGTAGTGCACCGTCGACAAGAGGCCAGGCAGGGTGGATTAACAATATGATTAATAACAATAACTGTAAAATTTTGCGTGTCACTCACATTTGCATCCCCCCTAGAACCCCTCCCC